>APFE031758758.1:15552-46870 GCA_000404065.3 Pinus taeda | reverse complement strand
TGGAAAACGAGAGAGAGTTGTAGCTCTCTGCAGGTTGTAGCCTGTGTACTGGTAAAGGACTGCACTAGTACAAAATCATTGTAAAAGAAGTTTCTAAGAAGATAAAGACATATTGCAGCAGGTGGTTTTCACCCACATTGCGTTTCCACCTTATATCTGGTGTTCTTTGGTGTGACTATCTGTTTTTCTTGTTTCATGCTCATTATTATATGGTACTAACATATAAGTTAATAATACATATCTGAAGTTTGAATTAAGAAAGGCATACAGAAAAGAATTTGATAATACTGATTCACCCCCCTCCCTCTCAGTATTATTTCCGACAAGCAATGCGATTACGAGAGCTAGGATTGGAAATATGTTCAAAACATATAAAATAGGTATACTCATTTCAATGGTTTCCCAATTGGACATGTTACATATGAACAAGGAAAAGGGAGAAGAAAAATTAGCTTTTGTAATATTTTGTCCAAAGTGTTGAAGAAAGTACCCGTTGAAGGAATTTTCATTGGATCTCATTGAGGTATATAAAATATGCAATGAGGACCATGTTACAAGAAACTATCCATGTCTTCTTGGAATAAAAGTTAAATATCAGGAAGCCAAAGAACTAAAGAAACTATGTTTCATCTCTCCTAAACATCCATGGTACCCAAAGCATCAAGGTATGATTCAATACCAATCACAATATTATAATTATTATTATACTAACCCTTTAGTGCAGCATTCGTCTCCATAATGGTGCTTATCTTCCCAACCTTGGATGGCTCCTACACCTAAGTAGCCTTACCCACAGATATGGAGGAATCCATCCTACAAAATCCCTCAAAAAATATTAATACAACCACTAATGCCACTTCTTCCTTCTCCACCAATGCAATTGTTGACATATACTTCTCCTTGACCTCAACTTCCTACACAACCCATTCCTAGCCCGAATAATGGTAAGGAAAGTCAACCAATGAAATTTGTTGGGATTTCCACTTACCCCACTTACTCCATCACTTCCATGGATTGTCACGACATCCACCTTAGATTAGGTAAGACCTTGAATAAAGTAAATCATTATGTGCAAGTAAAAGACTCTAATGAGGAATTTCTAAATTAAAACTAGAATCGGTTCAACCTCCTGAGATCCCAAGAACAAATCAAGCTCACCTTGAACCCCAAGTTCCTCCTTACCCCTGAATCATTGGACATAGATAAACCTCCCACCTATTGATGAGAAAACATTTTCCACCAATGGTAAGGGGATATCCCCGATGCAATGTCCCAATTAGACCTTTAATTTCCTAGAATAGGAGTCCCATCCGGTATGTGGACTTAGTTTCAACCATGTTGTTTTGAGATTTGTTTTGGACGGAATTACCAACATGTGATAAAATGGATATAACTCTTGAAAAACACAAATTAGAATAGCTTTATCAAAAAATATGCGAGTAAGATGCAAAATACACTGCCACAACCAAAGTAAATAACATGAATATTTAAAGGAAGGATGTTAGCACACTTCAATTAAGATACCTGGATAAAGAATTATCCATTTATCGATTGAGAATTAGTTTTCAACCAACAACGATGATAAAAGTGTAAGTAGCATACAACTTCATATAGGTACTTGTTATAATCAACCAAATAGTTCATTAACTTTAACACGTGTAAATACAAACACATACCATTGAATCACCAAGATATGAATCTCACAATGTTCAACAATAAATGCATGAAATTGTCACCTTGGCTCAATGAGCTACTCACTATTATGCAAAAATGTCTAGTGCACCATTACAATAAGCATCCATGAAATCTGATAGTCGATATGCTAAGCTATCACTTTATATCTCAAAAGGATGTATAACATCTCTAAAACAAGGTGCTCAAAATGATGTCTAAAACTAAAAGTCCATTGCTCTAGCAAGAGGGTATATTTATACAAAAAGTGAGGTGTCTCTTCACCTTCCCTCATGACTCTTCAATTACCCTTCTAAATTTTCAACTTCCACTTGGCTTTTCATTTCTACATTATATTTCTAATTTAAAATTACTTGTATTTACAAATTTACAATGGAAATCAAGAAAACAAAATCTATTCATGGAACAAGATGCATAATGGACATGTTAGGTTCCTTAATGTGTAACTTTCAATCCAAATATGAATGTCAATCATTGTATTCAATGGCATCCAATGTGACCTTATGTGTTAGTTCATTATCAAATCTCACTTGACATTCCAAAGCATCAGGAAGAAAGACCTTTGCTTCCATTTGTGAATGACTCAAATGCATAGAAATATTAGTATGCAGCTTCATTGGCTTTGCAACATATTATGTGATTGCATCTTTTGTAACTTCTAAATCATCTCACACAGCATCTTGCTTCAGAGAATCTATCACCTCCTGAATCTCTCAGTTAACTTCCTCTTCTGGCCTTGTTTCTCCTAGTGCACCAATAGAAAGTATCTTAAGCACTTTGATGAGAGATTAAAATCCATTTTGAAGCTTTTGATAGGTAGGTATAGTCATAGACATGCTTTTGCCTATCTTCTCATGTCATTGCACAAACATTCTCACTTCTACCTTGTCCAATTCAGAAATCAACTTATCTTTTCTGGGTAGTTTGGTGGATGCATCAAGATACTTTATACTCCATTCCAGGATGTGATCCATATCTAAGAGTACCAATATTATCAATTCTCCCCTCCTCTTTAAGTCTCTTTTCATCTCAGTCAGTGAGGTTATTACTTTGTGTAAAATCATGATGTCGTCATACACTAGTCTTCTGAATTCCTCCAATACCTTATCCTCCTCAAGGATTGCTGATTATATATCTTCCTTGCAGGGGTTTGTAGCTGATAAGACTTGATTCTCCACACGAATTTGTTCATGTTTTTTTTCACAATGCCCAATTATCCTTTTAATTTATCAACTTCCTTTGAAAAAAAATCTACATTCTTCTCATTTTCAGCTACAAATTCAATGCCATTAGAATCTATTTTTGTAGGATTGATCTTGGTATCCATCACAATTTTCCTCTCCAAGGTGACTGATACCAGTTTATCTGAATTCTTGGGTCTACTTTCACCTTTCCTGGGAATTTTTGAACTTGAACTGATCAAATGTGAAGTTCGAAAGATCAATAATATTGTCTTCCCCTTCAGATGTGACCATCATCTCATTAGTTGGAAAGTTCCCTCTAGTGATGGGTGTGGTAGGTTGGATATTCAAGGTGGGAAATATTGTTTCTGCTTCTAAATTATTCAACTTGGCCTCTTCCTCTTTATCAACTAGCTCCTTGGTTCTTCTATTTACTTGGCCAATGCTTCTTCTTATTTCTTCTTTCTCTCAACATCCTTATTTTTTTTCCTTTTGACTTCTTATTCTTGTTTCATTCTCTTCTCTTCCTCTTTCTTCTTTTTGTTTTCTTCTTCTTTTCTCTTCTTGGTTGCTTCTTTCCTCTTTCTAATTGCTTCTTGATTTTGTTTCTCTTGTTCTTCTTGCTTCTTTCTTTCCTCTTCCTCTTCCTACTTTTTCTTTGCCTCCTCCTCTTGATTTATTTTGGCTTCTTCCTCTGCTTCCTTTTTATTTTCTTCTTCCTCAGCTTTATTTTTGTCTTACTTATCTACCCTTAGTTTCTATATCTTTTATTTCCTTTCTTCCTACTATTTTGTATTTTTTGTAGTCTTCGAAGGAACTACTTCTTCGGCTACCTCAAATTCTTTTATAGCATTAAAGAAATTATTTATCTTCTTTTATTTTGTTTAAACAACTAGAGTATACACCCAACCATACTTTATTCTTGCACAATGTTGGGTGGAAATGTTAGGTCCCTATACTACTAGTGTAACCCCTTATTGTTATTAGTGCAACCCCCTTATTATATTTTTGTGCCCGTGTACTCCCCATATTGTTATTATTGTGCCCCATAGAAGCCCACTATTGTTATTATTGTGCCCTTACATTATTATTGTTATGTTGGCTTTGATTATATTATGACCCCTTAGACTCCTATATATAGAAAGGAGGTCTTGTCATTTGTATCATCCAAGAATTGTTCATTTCCGTAATGTAAAGGAGGTTGCCCCCTTGAAGAGGCTTATTTCGAAGGCATTTATTTATATTTTCTTACTTTTTTTGAGCTAGTTTCATAACATTTGGTATCCGAGTTGTGGATTCTAGGGTTTCGCTACTCCAAACAGGTCATCGTGGAATTTTTGCTATAAATTTTTCACTACGCGGTTTCAGAAGCTAAAAAAAAAACCCATTTGAGAAGAAATCGGTCTGAACCTCGTGTCCGAACTTTAGATATTTTCTTGCTACACTTTTGGAGATATAATCTGAGAAATTTAGGGTTTCTGCAGGCTCCTGAATTACATCCTAAACAAGTGATCTAGGAAGAATTGTCATAACGTTCTCTCTAAGCATAAAATTGAAATTTCATAAGAAGTTACAAAAAGAGGACTTCCTGTAGTTTTTTGTATATCAGTGTCAGGTACTAAGGTCAAAACAGTGATATGTGGCATGTCGTACAAGTTCACTCTACTGAACTAGTCTATAATCAGGTTAGTGTGGGAGATTTGGCATAACCCTTTGTTGGATAATCAAATTCTAATCAAACTTGTGGGGTTAGAAAGAGAACTCAGAGAGATACCACAGGAAGAGACTTCAGAACTTAGAGATCTGAAATTACAAATTTATAGTCGTTTCAAGATCGAGATCCTAAAATCAAGAAAAAATGATATGAGGAAGTTTGATGGAAAGGATCCAATAAATTGGATACTACAGATGGAGCAATATTTTGATCTACATGGTGTACCATTGTTACAAAAGGTATTTATTGCATCTTCATATTTAGAACCAGAGAAATTTTTATGGTATAAAGGGCTTTGTTCTCATAAACAACTTGTTACGTGGTCAATTTTCACGGAGGAAATGATAGCACATTATGAGGATACAAAGAGCAACACCACAAAAATTGGAAGAAAAAAAAGGAAAAGGGATTTGTTAAAAAGTGGAAAGAAAAATTATGGCAACAAGGAAGTCTACCCCTCACAACTATAAAGATGGAAGTGTTGTTTCTCCTAGCCTTCCACAACCTACAAGGGTTACACCACAACAATTGGAAGAAAAAAGAGAAAAAGGGCTTTGTTACAATTGTGATAACAAATACATTAAAGGTCATAAGTGTGCTGAGAAGAAATTATTTTACATTGATTTTGGAGTGGAGGAAGAAAAGGATCAAGAAACATCAAAAGAAGAGTATATACACCAAGAACCAACCCCATAGAAAGAAGAAATGAATCCGACCATGTCTTGTAAAGAATTGGAAGGAATTACCACTCCCGAAACTCTCAAGATAGAAGGACATATCATGAAGAAAAAGGTTTAAGAAGTGAAATATCACATCAAGAAAGAAGAAATGAATCTGATCATGTCTTGTAATGCATTGGACGGAATTACCACTCCTCAAACTATCAATATAGAAGGACATATCAAGAAGAAAAATATTCAAGAATTGAAAGATCACATTGAGTCTCAAGAAATCAATCCGACCATATCTTGTAATGAATTGGAATAAATTACCACTCCTAAAACTATCAATATAGAAGGACATATCAAGAAGAAAAAGGTAAGAGTGTTGATTGATTCAAGCAGTACCCATAATTTTACTGATTGTAAGATATCCAAGGAATTAAATTGCTTCCTATATCCAACACCGGAGTGTCAAGTGATGGTTGTAAGTGGAGGAACCATAAATTTCTCTGGAAGGTGCCATAGTATCAAGCTATCCATGGGAGAATATGTATCGAATAGCCCAATGCTTTCCATTCCAATGGGTGTTGTTGACGTTTTACTAGGAGTCCAATGGCTACAATCTTTGGGTATGATAGCTTTTAATTTTCAAGAACTTTTCTTCAAAATTGTTTGGGAAGGAAAGGAAGTTGAATTGAGGGGTATCAAAGGAAAACCTGGAAAGATAATCAACTCTAACCGCATGACAAACCTTCTAAATAAAGAACAATGGGGTGTAATTACACAATTATGTTCACTAGAGGATCCCACATTGAAATCATGTATTTCTCCAGATCTCCAAAACCTTTTGGACAATCATTCCAAGGTATTTGAGACTCCCAAAGGCCTCCCACCTATTCATGATCATGATCATGTTATTCATTTGATTCCAAGAAGTGTTCCTCCAAACATCAGGCCTTACATATATCCATATTCCCAAAGGAGTGGGAAATCATTCAAAAGTTGCAGAAGATCCCAGTTCAAACAGTATTACGAGAACTTGACAAGGAAGGAAAAATCATATTGGTACTTGAAGAAGTCACAGAAACGAGAAATTGAAATCTACGAAATAGATCAATTTCAAAGTTTCTCATCGAGTGGAAGAACTTACCCCTAAAGATTCCACATGGGAGGACAAGAATTTATACAGAAGCATCAAGAACTACTCAAGCATTGAGGACAACACTTTTTGAAGGAGAGGGGCCTGTTAGGTCCCTATACTACTAGTGTATCCCCTTATTATTATTAGTACAACCCCCTTATTATATTGTTGTGCCCTTACATTATTATTATTATGTCGGCTCTGATTATATTATGACCTCTTAGACTCCTATATATATAGAAAGAAGGTCTTATCATTTGTATCATCTAAGAACTGTTCATTTGTGTAATGTAAAAGAGGTTTCCCCCTCAAAGAGGCTTATTTATAAGGCGTTTATCTATCTTTTCTATATTTTTGTGAGCTAGTTTCATAACAAGAAACACCTCTAGAATCATATCTATGATAACCCATTTACCCAAACTTTAATACATTTTAATTCTTGTGTCTCAGCTTCTACTTCCTTGAATTTTTTAAGGAAATAATCTCCTATACACAGTGATAAAGTGAGCCAAGGAACCTTCTTTGACTCCAACAATGTACTCGTAAGCCTAGTGGAAATTTGGTATGATACCTCTTGCAACACCACTTTGTCAGTAACAGAAATGGAAATTGGTGAGGAATTTTATATGTGCTAAACACTCTTATAAATGTTCCATTTATTCAAGTAAACGAATAATCTACCTTAGGTAATGATGACCTTTCCCTTTCAAACATGAAAGGTGGATCACTCTCCAAAATTTTTTGATATGCCACTAAGATGAATTTCTCAATGTTTCTATCATATTCTCCTTTATAACTCATCTCCCATATCAATTTACAATAGATGTGCATAGGTGATACATCATTAGAAAAATTCCATTTCCATCCTAACTCTAGAAATTCCATTTTGGCACAAATTCCATCTAATAAGTGAGATGCCACGTATAATTCAAGCTGTTCTCCTTATGTTGGGTGCTTGGCTCTCCCAACACTTGCCTTGAGTGACAATGCAATGACATCCGCCTAATTAAATAAGGTCCCTTTTTTGGCATATGTGTGTATCATGGGAACCCATGTTTCTTCAAAGTAATTAGCATCCTCTCTTCCATAGAATCTACAACACATTTCTATCAGTAGTCAATGAATGATTTATTTTGTATATCCCGCCAATATTCTCCCTAAACTTGTTGGTTTCATTCCACCACAATTTGATAATATCCTTAGTAGGATTCTCGAAATCACAATACCATTTTGGGATGAGATAATCCTGAGGTGGAGGCATCTTATAATATACAACAATGTCCCATGGTTGGTATGATGTCAATAAAGAAACCACGAATGCTTCTAACTATCATATATTCATCATCAGTTTGTTGTAGAATCCATTCAATAATTTCAGCACATAGAAAGATAAGTGTATGAGTTGCCAACTTATGAAATCAATATCTTTTGAGATTAATATAAAAATCACTATCCTCTTTATCTTTTGGAATCTCATTTCTTGGGAATTCTCTTTATACTTTTGGTCGTGATAGAAGTACTAACTTGTCTATGTAACCGTAAATATCCTTGAATGTAGGCACTATGTTTCTTGGACTGTCAACCACCTCCTAAATTTCTTCCACATTTGTCACAGATATTTTCCTTGTATTTGGTGCAATATCTCCTATGGATGATAGTATATTGAAACGCTGGAGATCAACGATGCCTACCATTTCAAAAAAAAATATTGCAATATCCATTGTTATCCTAAAAACATAAATTTACTATTATCTTGAGTGGTGCAATATAAAAAAACATAGTGCAGTGGCCTTAGTCATAGTTTAGGATGGAAGAATGTGATTAAGGAAATAATGATGAAATCGTAGTTGTATTCATTAATCACAAGCTTAGGATAGATACTTTGAGCAAAGTTTGGATTGATAGTAGTAGAGTGAGATGAAGATGGGTCATAAACTAAATTTCATGAATGTGATAATGAGATCCAATAATCAGTATTAATCACAATCGGTAATTGTGATCCTAGGTGAAGTACTTTAAGTGCAATCACAATCGATAATAATAGAACACAATAAAAAGGGATCAACAGATAGATTCCGTGAATGCAACTAAAAAGGTTAAAATGTGATCAAAGGAAAAAATGAGTTAGTGTTAATCACAATCATGGAATTTAGTGGTAAGAGTGATAGAGGAAGGTTAAGGTTGGGCACAATCGCAAGTTGAAGGGATAAGATGTGAGAAGGCTAGTTAGCTATGGCAAAGAAAATAGTAGTAGATGAGGGTAGAGTCAAAGTAAATTAGAATGTGTTGATGGAACTAAATGAAGTAGGAAAATGGCTAAGTGTGTGCAAAAGGTTAGGATCAAGCAGCATGAGGAAAAGAGTTTAGAAGAATTCCTCCATGCATGTATATATAATATTGATTATAAAAAATGTGAAGCACCATGGAATCTGAAAATACATAGACACAAAGGAAAAAATATAGAAAATAAAGGAGAGATGTGCTACCTACCTTGGTCTAACACTCAGTCACAATTGCAAGTTACAATGGCAAAGGATGATCTATGGTGAAATTTTATGTTGAGAATTCAGAGGTTTTAGATCAAATGGAATAGTGAAAATGAAATGAGAGTGTGACCATATTGTTCATTTTTCCTTGGCACTTCAAAATTAGGCTTATGTCTAAAAAAAAATCACAAACACACTGAAGTCCCACAACACAAGAACTTTGCACAACAGAAAATGTACAGAAATGAATCAATGAAGTACACAAGAAATTTTGCAACCCAAAACTTGTTTGTATTAAAAATTGAATACAACAAACATAGGGCTCCCAAACTAGGGATCATGGCCCTTACAATTCACCATGATACAAGGAAGACTAGGACTTGATGTCAACAACTTATGACAACCAATCTACCTTTGAACAATACACACTTGACCTACTTGCTAAAGGAATTTTCAGACCATCAATTTTGGTCCACATATCTTGAACATTTTTTGAAGTCCTTTGCCACCTACACTTTTAGATGATACTCATGCTCCAATACCTCTTCTATTGTTGCTCACAATTTCTTCTACTACTCTAGAATGGCTTGTACCTTCATCTCATCAAAATACCTCATATCAATGGCACTACTCCTCTAATTTCATTGAACTTAGGATACCCATTAACAATGTCTAGTTTCTCCTTAGATCCTTGTTCATATGGTCTTCTCAACTACCTTCACACAGTCCCTTTGTTGCCCCCAAAGATGATTGTTCACAAGCTCCTAAGTCTTCCTTTTAGTTTTCCCTTTTCTACTCCAAGATACTAGCACTTAGGTATTCCATAATTAGCCCTCTAAACAACCCCTCAATTGTTATGAGTGATTAACTCTTAAGGAAACAGACTAGCCCTCACATAGTCTCTTAAAACACTTAAGGTGATTGATCTAGGGAAAAATTAACATGTTTTCCAAACACCTTTTGGACATACCTTTTCACACCATAAACCTATAACTTATTCTCATTAAAGACTCAACCACATGTCTTCCTTGAAACCTATGCTTGGCCTACAAGGAACTTGGTCTTATGTAAGATAATCTCATCCCTATCATAGTTTGGACTATCCTTTACGCTTGTGCACCACCTTAGTGAACTCGGCCCTCACATATCCATCATAATAGTTCCAATATGTTTCATCTAGTAACCCTCATCTCCTTCACTCCACCCAATTGAGCTCAACCCTTACTCTACTAGCATTAAACCCTCTCAGCCTCATGCACAACTCTTAAAGGGATTCTCAGCCCTCTCAAATAGAAAGAGTAAACTTGGCCATAACACAGTTTGGATACACAGAGAATTTTGGAACCTAATCACAAAAGTTCACCTTAGCTTGGATGCATGGAAACGCATCCTTAAATTGAGAACCATGCACAAAATCTCGGCCATCTTCCCTCCTCTTAACCTATACTAGAACATGAGAAAAGCATAACCAAAATGTATCCTTCTTCTCTTATCTAGCTTGGCTCATGAGGTCATTAGCTACTTTATCTTGTATTTTCTTGAGAATATATGCTCTTTATGGATGCCAAATGAACTCCATTTCACCTCTACTTATAGTAATATTAGGTTGTGTGAGTACCTCCCAAGCTACACATTTCAACACTTCCTCTTAGCGAGGGAGGTACTTCCACTTCTCAAAAGTATCTCATCATTATCAATGACACTATCCCAATATCTAGAGTTCACCATTGTAGCATACCTTATAGAATGAAGCATACTATCCTTGATAGCATCCCTGCCTTGATCTCGTCAAGACCTAAAGATTCAAATTCCATAGGGCAGATGACAATCCTTCATAGTCTCACTCTAAAGCTAAACTCTCTTTGATTCTACACAACCTCCACCAAATCACTCTTCTTTCCCTCCTGGAAAGTTCTACTACTTAACTTGTTTCCTTTAAGGTTAATCTAAGTTTCGGTCAAACATTGGGCCTAATCACTATAGACCACCGCAACTCAACTCAACAAGTGATCTCATCCTCCTTGGTTAAATACTTAATGTGCACATGACTCCAATGTCAGATATGGAACTTCACATTGTTATAGATCTAAATATCACCCTTGGTATTTGTGATGCTTGGTTTATGGCCTAGGGCAACCCCTCCTTCCAGACTTGGTCCAAATATTTTAAAAATAGTGTTTTACTCCCTGTATGCTATTTTTCCCTGTGATAAAAGCATGTACTCGTGGGTTAGTCAATACCCAAACCACGTATATGTGTTAAAACACTTAAAAAAATTAAATTTACTTAATTATGGGCAGATTTCATGGGTTTTACCTGTTGATTACCTCCTAGTGCCCATGGCCCAACTATTCCCAACTATTTCGCAACTAAAAAACTAATCTAGGAGAATTATAAAAAGACTTCCATGGGAAGGCCTTAAGGAGGAGAGAAGAGGTAGAATTACTATACTGAGATTATCCCCTGACCAAGTCTGAAGTATCCCTGTGCTTCAAGTACTTCCCCAAGTTCAGGAAACCCTTGTTTCCTTGAGTGTTGATATTCTCCCACTTTCTTGAGATACCATGGTATTGGTTATGGAAGGAGGCCGTTGAAGACTAGGACTAGATGGACCTGGAGGATAGTTCCGCTTGGAGCCAGAAGAAGAAGACTCAGGTGAACTCTTTCCGTGTTTATTATAGTTTTCTACAATAAAAAGAAATGATGCCTTGTTCCTGATATTGACCTTGTTTATGCATCAAATGTTGTTGTAATTCATGTATGAATGATTATTTTGATGTATAACTAGCCATTTTCTTATATGATATAAAGTCAAATTCATTAAAATGCTTTATCTATATGCTGCTATGTATGTTCGGATTGGTTGATTTGCAGATTCAAAGATCATTAGGAGTTGCAGAAAGTCTGAACCCTGCTGGGACTACCCAAATGAAGGACATTCGGGTATGTTCATCCTTACATAGTTTGTTTATTTAAGCATGTTGCCTGAGTTGTATGTGTGTTTCTTGTTGTAGATTACTCTTGCTCTGTTGGGGTTCTGACCCAAAGCACTAGGGTACTTATTCTCGTAACAGAATTGGCAACTCCACTGGGGATAACAATCTTGTTATTCCTAGTTTGGGTTGTTCAGTGTCAATCAAGGCTCAGTTCTTGGTTTGCTTGCTGTAACAGTATTGCCTACTCCTGTAAGAACTCAGACCTCAAGTATGATCTTTTTAATCAGGCCTTGTTTTTTATTTTTTTTACAAAACTTAGTATACGCACCTTTGTCTGTTTACAGTAGCGTACACACACTTGTTTCTATGAAGTGAATCTGTGTATACGCGAGTTTCTTTTGTCAGAAGCACATGTACACGCACCAGTGCTAGAACACAGTCGCGTATACCATTTTTGCGTGCTTTTTTCAAATCTTTCTGCCCAGAAATATTTGTTTCTTGGTCTGTTTGGTTTCTGAGTGGTCTGTTTCTGTCTTTAGAATTTAAATATTCACTGAGCTTACCGTTTTGAATTCTCTTCTACTTTGGAAAGTTTTGGCCTAGGTTTTCTTTTGAGTGAGTGTTATGATTTATGTTTGAACACACAAGACTTCTTATGGAGGTTCTTGATTGTTCTGTTCTTCCAGAACAGAAGGTTGTTTTCAATCTTTGTGTCAAACTTCATTATTGGTCTACTTGCTTTGCTTTCCGTCATTTCATGGCCTTACACCTTTTCTTTCTTTTTGATGAATTTGAAAGTGTTTCTTTCCTAACTTCTTGCTCGGTTTCTCAAACCTCTTTTGCTACTTTTGGATCATTTAGTACAAGTTGAAACCCTTTTTTGTTCAAGGTTTCATTCGTGTTGAATTGGTAACTTACAAAGTTTCCTTGTACTTTGCCTTCGGTCTTTGAGTCTTTGGTGGCATTTAGAGTGCTTTCGAAAGGTTGTTTTGATTGTTTCTTGAAAAAGAAAAAGTTCTTAAAAAACATTGTTTTTCTTTTCTTTAGCCAAGTTTTTGGTTCCTTTTTCATTTTTTTTTTTGAAAGTGAATTGTGATCTTTTGCGATCTGTCCTTCTTGTTTGAGAAAATTTTTTCATTCAAAATTTGTATTATCTTCAATACTTAAGTTGGCTTATTAATGGTTATAAACAATTACTTTCATTTTTAAGAGTGATTTAGGATCTTTCATATTCATTACACCTTGCATTAGGATAGTTTTCATTGTTAAATCATTAGTAATCTTTTTAGTTTTTGCGTGTGTGAAGTGTATTGCAAGAAAAGAAAAGAAAAAGTTTTTTCTTTATAAAAGTTTCGTAGAACCTACGTAGATATCTCTTTTCATCGAAGGAAAAATGATTGCATTCATGTAGTTACTTTTTCATTGATTTCAGTTGAGTCATACACACATCATTAGTTTCACCCCCATACCCTTGACTTAAAAGAACAACCTTTAAAATCAAGCGCTAATTAAAATAAACTAGAACTTTTTGTATTGTCATTAGAATACACCAACAAGTTTAGGTTTATTTAGGGACTTGGATTAGATGAGAGGAGAGTAAACTCTCCAAGGCCACTCTAAATTGTAAAACATAGAAGTTTGATTAAAGAGTGAAATCCAATAACGTTAGGGAGACCAGGAAAGCTCCATGACTGGGAGTAAAGCACGAGGGTTAGTGAAGATAAGGACAAGTGATACCCCCTCTCTTACTTGTCGGATCATACCTCATGACTATTCTGCCTGGCTTCTGATACGAGTTGGTGTCCATAATTTCCCATCTTAGGAATCCACACAGGTGGCTATAGAGGGTAATCTCATGGAACCTAAGGTTGACGTTACATCACATTCAGCAGTACTTCTGGAGGGCACCCTTGCGAATCTTGGGGCTTGCACTAGCAAAGGTTGTTGTCTGGAGATTAGTGTAACTACCTCTGATACCTTCACTGGTAGACCTGGGCTGTCATTTTCCTAGACTATCTTCGGAAGATCCCTTAATTCACTTTCTTGTATTTTGGTGTCTGGTCCTCATCACCCGGAGCGGAAATACTTGGATGTTGCTTGATTGGTTGTATCTTTAGGGACTTTATAGTTGAGTTCTCTTTGCTCCTTGTATATAGTTGGCTTTAGGAATTTTTTTCTAGTCACTTTTTGACTTTAGATTCTGAGTGATTGACTTACCACTTCGCTGATCTTGAAAGACTTTTGATCTTTCCTTAGAAAGTTGTGGAGTTGCCTCCTCAAGGGCAAAGGTTTTGATTGTGTGTCTATCTTCCTTGAAAAATCATTTGTACATTCCCATAAGGGAAGGATCTACGAATAAGTTAGATATGGCTTATATTCCCATGGAAACCAACCAAGGTACCCTCCCAAAAGGGGATCCTTGTGCTTTTCCTTTCTTTGGAAATGTTGGTATTCCCTTGATGGCCACTCTGAATATTCCTGGATTGAATGTTGGACTACCAGTTTGGCTGTGGTCCACTCCGAATATTCCAGATGTTCTTGAAGCTTCTCAAATGAATGCTTTATTTTAGGGGCATCACATGTATGTTAATTGCTCATCTTCTTTCAAAGAGAAATCTAGGATTCCTCTTTCTCCTCCTTCCTCTAATAGGAAATCTAAAAGGAGGAGAAAGAGGAAGATGAAGAAGAATAATAATTCTATCCATTCATCATCAAACTCTTCTAGTCATGTTGAAGATGAGCCTTTAACCGCTGCAATTCATGTTGGGGGCACAAGTCTAGTCATTGCGAGTCATACTAGCAATTCATCATCAACCTCTACTAGTCATGTTGAAGATGAGCCTTCAGCCACTACAAGTCATGCTGGGGGCACAATTCTAGTCACTGCAAGTCATACTAGCAATTCATCATCAACCTCTGCTAGTCATGTTGAATATGATCCTTCAACCACTGCAAGTCATGCTTGGGGCACAAATCTAGTCACTGCAAGTCATATTAGCAATTAATCATCAACCTCTACTAGTCATGTTGAAGATGAGACTTCAGCCACTGCAAATCATGCTGGGGGCACAAGTCTAGTCACTGCAAGTCATACTAGCAATTCACCATCAACCTCTGCAAATCATGTTTAAGATCAGCCTTCAGCCGCTGCAAGTCATGATGGGGGCACAAGTCTAGTCACTACGAGTCATACTAGAAATTCACCATCAGCCTCTGCAAGTCATGTTGAAGATTAGCCTTTAGCTGCTGCAAGTCATGATGGGGGCATAAGTCTAGTCACTACAAGTCATACTAGAAAAGAGTCACTAACCTCTGCAAGTCATGTTTAGGACTCTCCGCAAACCACTGCTAGTCATGTTGGCGGAATGGATGTCGATAAGAAACCAAGAAGTAGAAGTTTCAAACCTAAGTTCCCTTGCAAGATATGCAAGGGAGACCATCTTACTCATTTGTGCCCTAGTATTCCAGAGGTACAAAGGATGTGGTCCGAGTCTAAAATTTCTTTTACTCTTGGATCTGATATGGTTTCTCATCAATCCCATCAACCATTGGTTGATAATGTGGTTGAGCTAGTGTAATCTCTGGCTGATTACACTCCTCTTTTGGGGGGTGAAATGCCTAACAAAAGAGTCTATTTGATTTCTAGTACATAGTTGTATAGTATAGGGGGCATTCTGGTTTCTTCAAATTCTCCCCCTCCAAGTTCTAGGAGTGTCTCCTTTGATTGGGATAGTCTTGTCGAGCCTCGTCTTCCTTCTGCTGCACCTTTCCAAGTAAAGGTCATAGTTAATTCCACAAATGTCTATCGATGTATGGTGGATGAAGGATCCTCTGCAAGTATTATATCCTCTTTGAGTTGGAAAGCTTTGGGTTCCCCAAAGTTGTTAGCCTATGATAGAAGACTTAGTGAATCTATGGGTGTTCTTTGTCAATTGCCTATTACTTTAGGTGGGAAGACTGTCTTAATCGATATGATGGTGGTTGATATCCCTTTAGACTTTAATATGCTACTTGGGCGTGATTATGTCTATGTTATGAATGCGGTGGTGTATTCACTCTTTCGAGTGATGTGTTTTCCTCATAAAGGGAATATTGTCACTATTGATCAGCTTGCATCTGATAATCACCACCCTAATTCGACTTTACTACAGAATACCCCTTGGTTTGTTCCAAGTGTTCAGGTAGACTCTACCCCGCCATGAGTGAATTATGTGGCATTGAATCCTCAATGTTCAATCGCTTCTGAGAAGGAGCTTTTGACCTATTATTATCCTTCTTGGGACTTAGTCCCGGCAGTTGACTGAGAGATTCTTCCTATAGGGACATGGGACCCCTTAATTCCCTCTTTAGATCCTTGTAGTTCTCATGATTTCTCAAAATTTGATTTTCCTTCACAGGAGGAACTCTTTGAAGCCATGAGCTTTGAATACCAAAGGAATCCTTGGCTTGAGCCCTGCAAGCGGTTTGTTCAAAAGAACTATTAGGTGTAAACTGCAAGGTTACAAGGTTCCCTATACCAAATTGTATATATAAGGTACGCATTTTCAAGTTTTGTATTATATAACACAAGATTTTATCTAAAGTTTATATGTGGGATGTATTAACTTCTTGTCTATTGTTCCTATTGATGTATACATAGCTTAGAAGATTTCTCCTTTGGAATTTTTTATGGTTGATCCGTTCTGACAGGTATTGGTTCTTGAAACTGGCATATAGGTTAGTTTTTTCACCTGCATTGTGCACTTATCAGTTTCCTTTCCCATTTTGGCCATAGGATCGACCCCACCAAGTTATGGTGCAAAACCTTCTCATTACTTAGAAGTATCATGACTTGTGTGGTAGAGCCTACCTTATCATGAGTGCCCTAGATAGTACCTTGTTGTCACTTGGCACCCATGCTAATTTATTGTTCTTAAGCTTGAGAGTCCTCTTTAGTCCCACCATGGCTTGTGCATTGAAGACACATTCTCCTTGCTTCTACGCTTATTTCTGGCCTTTATACCCTAGAGGCTCCTTTGTGTTGGGCTGTATTGTTGCATTGCATTTTGACTATTTGCACCTTTTGGCCTTGAGCCAGCTTCACTTGGACTCATGTTTAAGCCACTTATTTGACCATGTCTTCTGCAAACTCAAACCAACAATCACATAGCTTCTGCAACTTGGCACACCCTTTGATCCATGGAAGGAACATCTCCTTGACCAGTTTCGCCTCCCTGCATTGAGCATAGGATTGTTCCCATCCCAGGAACTAGATCATCTATTTTACTAACACTTGTTTTTTGCACTGTACTATAGCATTCTTTTATTCTTTTTCCAGCTTAAATAAAAAGAAAAAAAAAGTTATATATTCCAAAAAAGAGTGGGAACAGGACAACATTTCCATATATTGTTGGTAGATAGAGTTAGTTGTGTCGTCCTTGAAGAAAGCACTCAAAAGAAAGTCTCTCCTCCATTTTGGGAGGGATTTAGTTTGACTTAGGTATGCCTTAACCTTGTTATTGAGTTGGTTCTCCTCTGATTGGTTATCTCTTCCAATCATATGGAGAGTTCATTCATGCCTCATGCATGACGAACTTATACAACGTTATCATATGCTGCCACATAGTCATCATTGAGTCGTGCTTTTGTTCAAGGGAAGTAAGCCTGAGTCGAACTCTCTGCAGTGTCTCTTGACCTATTTTTTAGTCAGCCATCCCTGTTTGTCAGTGTCTTGTTTGTCATCACATCAGTTACATTGGTCCTTTGCTCGTGTCAGTTTGAGAAGGTCTCCATTGACTTCTTGCTGGTGAGTCTTGTCCTTATCGACGAGGACATATTTCTCTAAGGGTAGGCCTAGAGCCGCACCTTGGCCCTATTTTCATTATTGATATATCACCTTGTGCTCATCATCGATCAGTATCATGGGTCTTTGACTAAGTGGTTTGCCTTGTGTTCGACATCATATTTCATTATCACACATTGGGATTCATGTGGTGTCTTGGTTTCCGTTTGACCCTATTGGTGGATTCCTCGCCTCTGTGACAACTTTCATTATTGGTTAGTTCAGAGGGTTTCTAACGTGTGCTAGCTACATCTTGTGTACATCGGAAACGTGCTTCAGTCGGGTCACTACATCTTTTTTCATCTGATTCCTTCCACATTATTGGCCTACAGGTTACACTCGCGCTAGATTGATGAAGGATTCCTTAATGTCTTCCTTCTACCAGATCTTTTCCTATCGACTATAACTCATTGCTCTGGGGCAAATATCTAGAGTCCATTTGACAGTACCTTGGGGTTTGCAGTCATCAATGGTAGATCCTTCGCTATTGACAATGGGAAACCATCATTGTCCCATGATTGGTAGATTCTTCCAGGTGTTCAACCTCAGCTCATTCATTCGCACTTGTTAGATTGTACTAGGTACCTTGACTCTCATTATCATTATCGGTGAGTAGTTTCACGTTTGTTAACGATATACATCAATGACCAGTAATCAAACGATTTCTCACATGGTCGACTTCAGATAATTTATTCCCATTGTGTAGAAATGTACCACGACAGTCGGTGAAGACCTCGGGTTGCATCAGCATTCTTTGGTTCACTTGTCAATTGCTCCTATTGCTGCTAGTCGATACCATTCCACATTATATGTTGCAATCCTTCACAGTGACATCTTATATGCTGGCATCCGAGTTGGAATGTAGTATCATCTTATTCTATCATGTTTATTTGGTACTATTGGGATCAGTTTTTGACATCCATGATTAGTTCATATTCCATCTTCATTGATCATCTTCTTATATGTGATATTCAGAAATGTACTTGTTCGATCACGATCAGATGATCCATTATGTACTTTCAGTTCTTTATACTTCTATACATAGTGGATCCGCTTGTACTTGATATGCATACATGCTTTACTTTCTCTGAGCATGGGTATGCCCACTTCAGATAGCTGCTTCTTTTTTATCTTCTTTTTGATGGCTTGGCAAGCTGAAATCTGGTGAAGTCCTTCTTAGTTTTGACAAGTTTCCTGACCATATACTTAATACATTTCGGCCATCATGTACCCCTTCTGACCTCATATATTAGGGGGCATCTGTTATAGCTCCAAATATCACCCTTGGTATTGATGCTTGGTTTATGGCCTAGGGCAACCCCTCCTTCCAGACTTGGTCCAAATATTTTAAAAATAGTGTTTTACTCCTTGTGCGCTACTTTTCCCTGTGATAAAAGTGTGTACATGTGGGTTAGTCAATACCCAACCCACGTATATGTGTTAAAACACTTAAAAGAATTCAATTTCCTTAATTATGGGTGGAGTTCATGGGTTTTACCTGTTGATTACCTCCTAGTGCCCGTGGCCCAACTGTTTCCCAACTAAAAAACTAATTTGGGAGAAGTATAAAAGGACTTCGATGGGAAGGCCTTAAGGAGGAGAGAAGAGATAGAATTACTATATTGAGATTATCCCCTGACCAAGTCTGAAGTATCCTTGTGCTTCAAGCACTTCCCCAAGTTCAGGAAACCCTTGTTTCCTTGAGTGTTGATATTCTCCCACTTGCTTGAGATATCATGGTATTGGTTATGGAAGGAGGTTGTTGAAGACTAGGACTGGGTGGACCTGGAGGACGGTTTCGCTTGGAGCTGGAAGAAGAAGACCTAGGTGAACTCTTTCCGTGTTTATTATAGTTTTCTACAATAAAAAGAAACGTTGTCTTGTTCCTGAGATTGACCTTGTTTATGCATCAGTTGTTGTTGTAATTCATGTATGAATGATTATTTTGATGTATAAATTACCATTTGCTTATATGATATAAAGTCAATTTCATTAAAATTCTTTATCTATATGCTATTATGTATGTTTGGATTGGTTGATTTGTAGATTTGAAGTTCGTCGGGAGTTGCAGAGGGTCTGAACCCTGCTGGGGCTACCCAAACGAATGACATCCGGGTATGTTCACCCTTACATAGCTTGTTTATTTAAGCATGTTGCCTGAGTTGTACACATGTTTCTTTTCGTAGATTACTCTTGCTCTATTGTGTTGGAAATAGCACTGAGAGGGGGGGGGGGGGGAGGTGAATCAGTATTATCGAATCAAGCGAAAATTTTCATTTCCATACTCAGATTCATATACGCTACTTTAGATAATGGAACCCGCGTGTACACGCAACTGTGTCTAATGCAACTAGCGTATATGTAGTAACCTTATGATTCAATTAATTCATTAAATGCTGATCTTTAATTAGTGCCCCAGAACTTCATTACCATAGTAAACAGGTGCTGTAAAATAGAAAAAATCATCACACACAAGAAGCACACATGAACACCATGATGTAAGGTGGAAACCCAATGTGGGTGAAAACCACCTACTGCAATTCGTCTCTATCTTCTTTTAATAAGAAACTTATTTTTACAATATTTTTGTACTGGAGTAGTCTTATACCAGTATGCAGGCTTCTACCTGTAGAAGGCTACAACCTTCTCTCGTTCTCCAGCTTCTCACGGAAGGGAGCTACGACCCCCTTAGCTCTTGTACTAGCTGATGTACTAGTACGTAGGTGCCAACCTAAAGAAGGCTACAACCTTCTCTTTCTTCCTCCATGTACCACGTTTCATAAATTTTCAGACTGGATACTCATGGAACTCAACGTCCTAATCTGAAGGCCACGTTTCATTCGATTTTCATACTGGACCCATCAATATCATTGAAGCACAAAAACAATCACCACTTACATACTGAATCACTGAACCCTGTCAACAAAAATGCAGTCACCAAAACACAGAGAAGAACACAAAAAATGTCCAGATCCAACTGTATCATCAAAATCGTGCATTAGAGTGCATATGCTACTTGGAAGAGCCGAACCAGCGTGTATACGCAACTTCACCAAAGTGAACCAGCGTATATGTCATCAATTACTTACTTATAACTTTGTTACACTTCCTGACTTTAGACATACCCAGACAATTACATATACAAGGATAATACATATGTTAGCAACCAGATCTAGTCCATCAGATCACATAAAGATAAGTCATTATGATCTTGATCCATTATAGATCTCATCCATAAACACTGAAGCTAAACATAATCAACCAATCTGAATATGCAGAATACTGACACCAGTAAACAGTCATCAGAACTCAGTCTTTGCATCAACAACCAGAATCACTTGGAACTTCAAACATCATAGTTTAGATGGTATATGCTATTCAAATGTATCTAACCTGCGTATATACGCGCTTTTGTCATAGTGAACTAGCGTATATATCTGTAATATTCATTCATGATTTGCAGTTATTCCAAACTTGAGTTATACCTAGATCATAATATTTACAGAACATTACATGTGTCAGTATACAGATCTAGAATAAGCATGATCAAACTGTATAGAGATGATTCATTCCAAGCCATTAGATCCCGATCTATCCTTAGATCTTGTTCTCCATCAACCGCTGAGATTCCTCCTTAGCTCAGATCAAGCAAAGCATCATGAACCCATAACTTGCATACTAGATCTCATACTTCATCAGATATTCAAGACTTTCTCCATGCCTTTGCCTAATGATCTTCTTCTCTTTTTATAGTCTTAAGCCTTACTCAATACCATGGTCCAAAACCACGTAGAGCCAATACCTTGGACCCAATACCTGGGGTTAATACCTCGGACCAAATACCATGGACCAAATACCACGGACCCAAAACTTAGTTTTCCGATATACATGCCTTTGTATATAGTTACACTACTTGGTATATAGCGAACCTGCATATATACGTGACTTGGTATATAGTGAACCTACATATGTACACGAATTGTATATAGTGAACCTGTGTATGTACGCAACTTGGTATATAGTGAACCTACGTATACACTTTTCTTTCTTCATTCTTTGTAGTCTAATCATCAATTCTTCGCTATTGACCTGCTGCACTATGATCTGTCATCTGTGTGAGTTGCCATCAAGGACAACACTTGGATCATAATGCCAACAATAGCCCCCTTCGGACTTGATGGCAAAGCTAACTTACCATACTGAGAACTGTCATCTTACTGAGTTGTCATTGTTCATTACATCTGAACTGATTCCTTTGAGTTATCCTGCATCCCATATATTTTGTCACATCTGATATCTCTTATGTAGATTCATCTAGTTATATATAAGTGAGTTGTTCTTCTACAAGTGGGTTGCCATCAAGTACAACACATGCATCATAATGCCAATAATCTCCCCCTTTGGACTTGATGGCAACAACCATACCAAGTCACTCTCCCCCTTTGACATCAAGGGCAAAGGGTGGACCAAGATACTCTCTTCCTTGATATACATTCCGCTGTCCATACTCCCCCTTAGTACCCGCTGAAATCTCTGATTGAGCTCCCCCTTTGTATATGCCAAGTTGTACCAATATATCCATGCTCCCTCTGAGTACATGCTGAAATCTCTGCTCTGCTGAAGTGTGTTGTTCATGCTCCACCTAACTGTAAGCAAGGTCTGCAAAAATATGTTCTACAAGAAGAACATGACTCTATCATAAATGACCTTCCTATCACCAAAGACTCATACATACATCCATCTCCCAACCAAGTGGGGATATACCAATATTGACTCATCCACCCAAACAAGTGGGGATACACCACATACCAATTGTTTATACATGACTGAAATATTACATCATCCTTCCCATGCATAGTGGGGGTACAAATTACAACATATGACCAAAAGGGATTCATTAAATGACTACAATAGATAGAGACAAAATATTACATCAAGAGTCTTGATATGACCTTTACATGACATTTATAATAGAGACCAAACATCTAAATAAGACCATGATAGTCATCAGCAACTATCATACACAATGTATGATTTGCTTCATAAGCATCTGTCAACGGAATCTAGACCAGCAACCGAATCATTCACATTATATCATATGTGAAAAATGCCATAGCCATCTCATCAACATCAAGATCTGCATGATCTTATATATCATCCAAGTATCATCACTTAGGAACATCTTAAGTAATCATCCATGTATCCAGCATACTGTATATAGCACAAAGTAACATCAACAATCTCATCCCCAAGAACTATAGGAATCCTGCATCATAACTGTATTATATGTCGACAACAGCGTATGAGTGACTCATCATCAAGTAATGAAATTGTGTATTCAAGCTTTGTACTTCTCCTTATCCTTATGAAGATCACCACGTAAGCACCATATATGCATCATCAACCACAAATCTGATCTGAACACCAACTATGTAACCCCAAGAATCATATGAGATTTTGTCATGGACAACTCATAACCATAGCAAGATGTATCATTTAGCCATATAAGCATCATCACCAAGGACTACTAACCATAATGCCAACAATGCATTATTAAAGGCATATGCTCCCCCTGAACCTATGCCATCTTGCTTGTTGTCATATCTGATCATGCATATATCAGCAAGAAGCATCAAGGCATCATCATCATTAATTTAGGATCAAAACACTTTTAAACATCTTACAAGTATCAAGACATTTCCACACATCATCAGCAGATCATAACCATTATCAAACAGAGAAAATAATGGACTGAGTCATATCAGACCCTTTTTCCTGAGTCTGTCCCACTGCTTTTTCTCAAACTAACATATATGCGACTTTGCAGTGTCTAACTCCCATATATATGTGACTTTTCTTCATGAAACTTGCATATGAGATTTAGAACATTGAAGTTTCACACTTTTAGTTCCCTATGAGTCTGTTATGTTTGTACATTGTGCTATACCACATTTTCCTGATTGTACTTCCTTCATCTTCCATATCTTCAAGTGTGATGATGTTTTCTCCTTTTGGTATGGTGCCTGTACTTTGTTCCTGCATTCCTTAGTTATATGTCCAAGCTTGTTACATGCATAACATCTCATATGTTTCATATTCCTTCTGTAGCAATCAAAAACTTTGTGACCAAACATATTGCAAGAAAAACAATATCCCTTAAAGTACCTGGAACGTTATGAGCTTTCTGTGTGATGGTCTTGAACCATTCTACTTCTGCATCTGGCTACAACATGTCTAAAATTATGACATACATAACTTTCAACATTATTCATTTGAGGAATTGACCAACTATCACTTCCATAGTTAAGAATAATAGAATTTCTTTGAAGAATTTCTTTCCTTGGTTGTTGATGGGATTGACTTCTCATCTCCTTGTTGAGCATTTTAGATTTTTCATTAGAGTCCCTTGTCTTACTTTGTGAACTAGATTCTCCTTCAACAGATTCATGAAAACCAAGACCAGTTTTGATAGGAGGAGACCTTTGACTACTAATAATATCATCCAAGATCTTAGTACTATCTTGAAATTGTAAGAGCTTATCCTTTTCTTCTAATTTATATTTTAGAATATTTACCTCAACCTGATGTTGCTCTTCCTTTTCAAGATACTGCTTCTTCATGATTCCTTCAGTTTTTCTTCCTCCTTCCAACTGATGTCTTAATTCAAGAACTTCATTTTCTTGTTTTTCAAGAGCTTGGAGTAGTTCTTTATTCTGCTTATTAGATTCTTCAAGATATTCTTTTAGCGAGAGGATCTTGTCTTCAGGATTTTCATAGTAACTGGATCTATCTCTAAGTTTCTTGATTGTTGTGCTCCTTTCATTGACTTCATTTCTTAATGATGTCACTTCATCCTGCAACTTTTGACATTGATCTTCCTTGTCCTTGAATAACTTCCTTATCTTGTTTCCTTCCTCTAGTTGAGATTTTAGTTTGGTAGCTTCTCCTTTGAAGGAAAATTCCCTTTTGTTCAACAAATCTTGTTGATCTCTAATTTTGTCTGTAAGCCTTTTAAATTATGCCTGTATTTGATATATTTCTTGCTCACCCATAAGAGAAAATTCATTTGTTTCGCTATCACTTTCATCATCTTCAAATGGATAGAGAAATGTATCACCAGAGGATAACAAATTCATACTTGATAGTTCTTTTGCTTGTTCATCTTCATTCTGAAGTGATTCTGAATCTGAAGAGTTTCTTCCACATATTCCCCAATCGATTCTCCCATTGTCATAGTTCCCTTGAGATGTCTTCCTCTTCTCAGGTGCTTTCTTCTTAAGCTTCGTTCCCATTGTTCTACGGATCTCCTTCAAGCGATCAAGCTTCTACCAAAGGACTTGCTCTGATTCCAATTGTTGGAAATAGTACTGAGAGGGGGGGGGAGTAAATCAATATTATCAAATCAATAGAACATTTTCATTTCCATAATCAGATTCATATATGCTACTTTAGATAATGGAACCCGCGTGTACACACAACTATGTCTAATGCAACTAGCGTATATCTAGTAACCTTATGATTCAGTTAATTCATTAAATGTTGATCCTTAATTAGTGCATCAAAATTTCATTACCATAGTAAATAGGTGCTATAAAATAGAACAAATCATCACACACAAGAAGCACACATGAACACCATGATGTAAGGTGGAAACCCAATGTGGGTGAAAACCACCTGCTGCAATTCGTCTCTATCTTCTTTTAATAAGAAACTTATTTTTACAATATTTCTGTACTGGAGCAGTCTTATACCAGTACATAGGCTTCTACCTGGAGAAGGCTACAACCTTCTCTCATTCTCCAGCTTCTCCTGTAAGGGAGCTACAACCCCCTTAGCTCTTGTACTAGCTGATGTACTAGTACGTAGGTGTCGACCTACAGAAGGCTACAACCTTCTCTTTCTTCCTCCAGGTACCATGTTTCATAATTTTCAGATTGGATACTCATGGAACTCAACATCATAATCTAAAGGCCACGTTTCATCCAATTTTCATACTGGACCCATCAATATCATTGAAGCACAAAAACAATCACCACTTGCATCATCAATCCCTGAATCACCCAATACTGAATCACTAAACCCTGTCAACAAAAATGCTATCACCAAAAGATAGAGCAGAACAAAAAGCAATGTCTAGATCCAATTGTATCATCAAAATCATGCATCAGAGTGCATACGCTACTTGGAAGAGCTGAACCAACGTGTATACGCAACTTCACCAAAGCGAACCAGCGTATATTTCATCAATTACTTACTTATAACTTTGTTGCACTTCCCGACTTCAGACATACCTAGATCATTACATATACAAGGATAATACATAAGTTAGCAACCAGATCTAGTCCATTAGATCACATAAAGATAAGTCATTATGATCCTGATCCATTGTAGATCTCATCCATCAAAACTGAAGTTAAACATAACCAACCAATTTGAATATGCAGAATACTGACACCGGTAAACAGTCATCAAACTCAGTCTCTGCATCAACAACCAGAATCACTTGTAACTTCAAACATCATAGTTTATATGGTATACGTTATTCAGATGTATCTAACCTGCGTATATATGTGCTTTTGTCATAGTCAACTAGCATATATATCTGTAAATATTCATTCATGATTTGCAGTTATTCTAAACTTGAGTTATACCTAGATCATAATATTTACATAACATTACATGTGTCTGTATACAGATCTAGAATAAGCATGATAAAACCATATAGATATGATTCATTCCAAGACATTAGATCCCGATCTATCCTTAGACCTTGTTCTCCATCAACCGCTGAGATTCCTCCTTAGCTCAGATCAAGCAAAGCATCATGAACCCATAACCTGCATACTGGATCTCATACTTCATCAGATATTCAAGACTTTCTCCATGTCTTTGCCTAATGATCTTCTTCTCTTTTTATAGTCTTAGGCCTTACTCAATACCATGGTCCAAAACCACGTAGAACCAATACCTCGGACGAAATACCATGGACCAAATACCACTGACCCAAAACTTACTTTTCTGATATACGCGCCTTTGTATATAGTTACACTACTTGGTATATAGCGAACCTGTGTATATACACAACTTGGTATATAGTGAACCTGCATGTGTACATGACTTGGTATATAGTGAACCTGTGTATGTACGTGACTTGGTATATAGTGAAGCTGCGTATATACTTATCTTTCTTCATTCTTTGTAGTCTAATCATCAATTCTTTACTATTGACCTGCTGCACTATGATCTGTCATCTCTGTGAGTTGCCATCAAGGACAACACTTGTATCATAATGCCAACATATTGGGGTTCTGACCCAAAGCCAATGAAGATACTAGCTTGCCATTATGTTGTAATTCACATGGAGCTAACTCGTTCATGCCAAAGCACCCCTTGAGTAGTCCCAACAATATTTGACAAGTCATCAAAATTCCATGATCTGCAATATACCACACAAAAAAACTATTGTTCACCATGTTCACATCCAATCCACCAGAACTTCCAGTCTACCACTTCACCTAGCCAGTCAAGACCACATTTCCATGTTTTTAGTTGGACCTTTTACTCCATATTTTAGGCAATTCCATAAATCCTACTTAATTTGCTTCATTGTGCACACTTTAATTCATATGTCCCTTCAAAGTATCTCTGATACCAAGTTGATTTTCCATTAGCACTTCAGAATCAAGTTTATGTCTAAAACATGATCACAAACACACTAAAATGCGACAACATAAGCACTTTTCATAGTGGAAAATGTATAATAGTGAATCATTGAAGTACACAAGAAAATTTTCAACCCAAAAAAAAATTCTATTAAAAATTAAATACAAAAAACATAGGTCTCCCATACCAGGGAGCATGGCCCTTAAAATTAGCCCTGATACAAGGAAGACTAGGGCTTGATGTCAACAACGTATGTGTTATGCTCTTAACCTGCAAGACGATACCAAAATACCAAATATGCGAAGAAATATACCCAGAACATAGAACATTGAGAAATAACAACAAGTATTTTATTATTCAGAAAGCAATGTTCACTTGCCTCTTCGAGGGGGCAACCTCCAATAGAGCAGAGCTCGATTACAAAACAAGACATGATTCTCTTCGAGGGGAGTCTCTATCCTTTATATAGGATTCATACATGCATTACCATGGGGAAATACCATGGTTCTTATTAATACCATCTATCTAATACCAGGGCCCATTTGCAACTAACTGTGGTCCCTTCATTAAATGCGGGTTAACCACTTACAATTATTAATATGGGATTTATTGACTCTTTACTTAACTATAACTATGACGCGATCCTATTACATAAATAAGGGGGTTAGGGTGGGACCCTAACATGCCCTCCCCCATAATAATAGCCTTGTCCTCAAGGCTAAAGCAGCGGAAACTGCTGAAGAATAGTGGCTGGTCCCCAAGTTGCATCTTCCGGAGAGGTGTCTTTCCACTTGATGAGGACTTCCTTGATCATGTGACCAGATTGATCCTTCTTCATCCAGTTCAGGTAGATTGGTTTGAATTCTACAATTGTTCCCAATCACTTTCTTGAGGCATGAGACATGGAAAACTGGATGGATTTTTATAGTGGGTGGCAAAGCTAGCTTGTAGGCAACTTCACCAATGTGCTAAAGTAATTGATACGGTTCGTGGAATTTTGGAGATAATTTTTGACAGCCCTTGTCTTTGAGTGATGTTTGCTTATATGGTTTTAGCCTAAAAAATACCTGATCCCCTTCTTGAAATTGGTGTTCGAAGCGATGTTGATCTACCTGTTGCTTCATGTGGTTTTGAGCTTGATGAAGATTCTCTCTAAGGTGAGCCAGCATGGTTGTGTGGTTCTGTAGGAGTTGATCCATTGGTTGTACCTTCAAGAATCCCTTGATATAAGAAGTAGGGGAAGGAGGGAGTTGACCATAAGCTGCTTCATATGGAGTCATTTTGGTGGTGGCATTATAGTTGGTGTTATACCACCATTCAGCTAGAGGTAACCACTACGCCCAGAGATGTTACTTTTTTGAAGTGAAACACCTACGGTATGTTTCCAGACATTTGTTGACTGCTTCAGTTTGACCATCAGTTTGTGGATGAAAGGAAGTACTGAGTTGTAGTTGGGTACCTTGTAGTTGGAAGAGTTCCTGCCAAAAGTTATTGGTGAAGACCGGGTCACGATTAGACACAATGGAAGTGGGCATGCCATGGAATTTGAAGATCTGATCCATGAAAGATTGAGCTACCAAAGTCGGTGTAAAAGGGTAGGATAGGGCTAAAAAATGAGCATACTTAGAAAGTCTGTCCACAACCACCATGATGATTGACTTGTTTCCTGAATTTGGAAGACCTGTAATGAAATCCATAGAAACCTCCGTCCAAATTGAGGCCGAGATGGGCAATGGCTGTAATGTGCCTAGGGATTTGACTGTTTCTCCTTTGTGGTGCTGACAGACGTTGCATTCAGCTACAAAAGTAAGAATGTCCTTTTTCATGTCTGTCCAAAGAAAAGATCTTCGAGTGCGAGCATATGTCTTTTGAAAGCCTGAATGTCCTGCAGTGGGAGATGAGTGCAACAACTGCCAAAATGCGGCTTTTGAGGGTGGATGTTGGTGATATTACGACTTTGTCCTTGTAGCGAAGAATCTCATCCTGCCATGAGTAGCCCGCTGTGGAATTTGGATCCTCCTGCAATTGACTAATGAGTTGGGAGAGCCAGGGATGTGAAAGCCATTTCTTGCGGGCCTCTTCAATCCATTCTGGAATGGGAAGGGAAATCACAAGCAGGGTACTTTCCTCCTCAAATTGGCGAGATAACACATCTGTTACAATATTTTCGTGCACTTTCTTGTAAATTATTTCATAATCATATCCCAATATTTTGGTGAGCCATTTATTTTATTGTGGTGAGGATAGGCATTGCTCCAAAAAATATTTAAGGCTTTGATGGTCAGTGTGGATTTGGAAATGTCGCCCCAATAAGTATGGTCACTGGGTATCTACTACATGTAAGATGGCCATCATCTCCTTCTCATAGGTAGATTGTCCCAGATTCTTCCCACTTAGTTGTTGGCTCGTGAAGGCCAAGGGTCGACCTTCCTGCATTAAGACTACCCCAATACCTGTACCCGAAGCATCACATTCAATCACAAAAGATTTGGTGAAGTCAGGTAGTGATAAGACTGGAGTGGAACACATGGCATGTTTGAGAGCTGTAAAGGCCTATTGTGCTTCATCATTCCAGAGGAATGAATTTTTCTTGACGATTTGAGTAAGGGGCCTAGCAATGTGACCATAATTGCGGACAAATTTGCGATAGTAGCCTGTGAGACCCAAAAATCCTCTCAGGCTCTTCAATGTCTTAGGTTGAGGCCAATCCTGCATGGCCTGGATATTTTTGGGGTCTACCCTGACACCTTCATGCCCCACAATGTGGCCCAAGTACTCAACTTCTTCCATGGCAAAAGAACACTTGGACATCTTGACAAATAATTTATGCTTGCGGAGCAGTTGCAAGAGCAGATCTACATGCTGAAGATGTGTGGCCTAGGTGAGACTATAGATGAGGATGTCATCAAAGAAAACAAGGACACATTTTTTGAGATATGGTTTGAGCAGGTGGTTCATAAGGCAATGAAAAGTGGACGGGGCATTACAAAGACCGAATGGCATGACCAGGAACTCATAATGGCCTTCATGAGTTCGGAAAGCAGTCTTTGGGATGTCTACTTCTTTCATGCGGATTTGGTGGTAGCCGGAGCAAAGGTCAAGGTTAGAAAAGAATTGAGCCCCACTTAGTTCATCCAACAAATCATCAATAACTGGGATGGGAAATTTATCTTTGACTGTCAACTTATTAAGGGCCCTGAAGTCTGGAGACATACGCCATTCCACATCTTTCTTGAGCACGATGACCATCAGCAATGAATAAGGACTAATGTTGGGACGAATGACGCTTGCTTCCAAGAGTTCCTTGATTATTTTTTCTATTTCACTCTTTTGGGCAAACGGGTATCTATATGGGCACAAATTTGGTGGTTGGGCCCCTGGGACCAAAGTAATGCTATGATCATGTTCCTCTCTCGAGGGTGGAAGCTCATGAGGCTTGTCAAAGACTAGCAGATGGTTGTTTAAGATCTGTTGTATCTCAGGATGAATATGAACAGGCTTGTGTTTGTAGGCCTGGATGGCATTAAATTGATCTATGACTCCATGGTGGCCCATTTTTAACAATTTTTCCATCCGATGTGAGCTGATGATAGAGGGAGCTCCCGCCTAGAGTCTGTGGAGGGTATATGTGTGCTTGTTTTGCTTAAAGCTCATATATAACTCCTAGAAATCCATTGTGATTGGGCCAAATGCGCGAAGCCATTCAACACCGAGGATAATGTCTCACCCTCCCATGTGTATGGAAAACATGTGGGTCTTTAATTGATAATCCCCCATTTGAAGTTTGACATTTTCACAGCGGCCTTCACATTTCATTGTTCCCCCATCAGCAATTTGGACCTGGAAGTTAGAATCTGCTCGGACAAAAAAATGCACTGCTTCCGTGACTCTTTGATGGATAAAATTATGTGTACTTCCACTATCAATCAAGACTACTATTGGTCAATGCTTAATAAAACCTCTGATTTTGAGAGTTTGAGGTGAAGAAATCCCTGCCAAAGCATGCAGCGAGATAACTGGTT
>APFE031758758.1:0-14834 GCA_000404065.3 Pinus taeda | reverse complement strand
TTGTGCTATCCATGCCGTCGGGTTAGAGCCATAAAATTTATACATATCCAACTTGGGAGGTCACAGATGGGACGATTTGGGGGTCTAAAGAGGTGAAGGGGCTAGCTAGACTCACCCTCACTGTTTTCGTTGCCAATATATGCCTCCTCGCGTGCCTCCACCTTGCCCTTAGAGAGTGTTGCGGTTATTTCCTTCATTTGTGTTTGGATGTCTTTCAAGGATGATTCAAGGTTGTCCATCCTCTCATTCGCCATAGCTTGAGCTCTAGTTTGTACCATGCACCGAGCCGATTTACTTGAAATTTGGGACCACCCGAATTTTTTTGCACTAACAATTGAATGGTACCACCTTGCTCAACTCGTCGTCCTGATTCTTATGGGATAAGTCACCAATAAGCGCCCCGGGGGGGTCTCAGAGTCATTTTTTTTTAAACTCCTAACAGAGTTTTACTCCTTGCTTAGGAATACTGCAGTATCCGAATCCCATAAATGTCAATGCTGCCAAAAATCCTGTGAAAATTGTGCCCAGGTATAGGAACCCACACAACTACTCAGATCTGGATGGCGGATCTAATGGATCTGAGAGATCTGAATGGCTGATCTAATAGATCTTAATGATGGAACTGATTGTTGCTATGGATCTGATGGATCTAATAGATCTGAATGGCTATTCTAATAAGTCTATACGACGGAACTGATTGTTGTTGCTGCTGCAAAACCCCACTTGCGAGATCTGATCTGGCAGAGATTATGCGTGATCCTGAGGTAGAGAAGGGAACTATGGTCTCCAGGAGTGTCAGGTGCTACAGATCGAAATATACATAAGGGTCTAACAGTAGTACTCGGCCCAATTTTTCAGGGCACTAACCAAGGAGGATCAACCATACCCTTAGTCGTACAACCCGACTACCCTATCATACGGGAGAGTAATCTCTTCGAGTGCTATTCTCAGTGTACTATAGCAGCAAGACTGCCGACAGTTTATCTATGGAGAGGTTTCAAGGGAGCTAGGGGGCTTCCGATATACCCAGAGGGTACTTGGAAGATAGTCCATGCGTGGTTCTGTCTAATGCACTACTACTCAAAGGGGTACCCAAAGGGGTTACAAGGGAGTCCAAAAAACATGACCACCTCTTGTATTTCCTACATGCATGCCTACCCAAATCTGCATGTTTATGCGCTCAACAACAGATCCTGTGGTTTAAAGATGCCGGAACACGTCTCTAGCCAAAAAAAAAATTGCGAAAAAATGGAGATCCCACCGAACCTAGAAAGTGCTCTGATACCACTTGTTATGCTCTTAACCTGCAAGACAATACTAGAATACCAAATATGCAAAGATATATACCCAGAACATAGAACAGTGAGAAATAACAACAAGTATTTTATTATTCAGAAGGCAATGTTCACTTGCCTCTTCGAGGGGAAACCTCCAGTAGAGCTGAGCTCGATTACAAAATAAGACACGATGCTCCTAAGGGGAGTCTCTATCCTTTATATAGGATTCATACATGCAATACCATGGGGCAATAACATGGTTCTTATTAATACCATCTATCTAATACCATGGCCCATTTCCAACTAACTGTGGTCCCTTCATTAGATACCACTTACAATTATTAATATGGACTTTATTGACTCTTTACTTAACTATAACTATGACTCGATCCTATTACATAAATAAGGGCGTTAGGGTGGGACCCTAACAGTATGACAACCAATCCACCCTTGAAAAAGACACACTTGACCTACTTGTTAAAGGAACATTCACACTAGCCCTTTCAATCCACGTACCTTGAACACCTACAAGGTCCTTTGCCGCCTATACTTACAGATGATACAACTACTCCAATACCTCTACCATTATTTCTCATGAGTTCTTTTGCTACTCCAAAATGTCTTATATCTTCATCTCATTAAGCCACCTCATATCAATGGCATCGCTTCTCCCATGTCATTGAACTTAGGCTACCCACTAACAATGTCTAGCTACTCCTTTGATCATTGTTCATAGGGTCTTCTCAAATACCTCCACATAGTCCCTTTGTTTCCCAAAAATATCACTATTCACAAGCTCTTAACTCTACCCTCTATTTTTCCCCTTGCTACTCCAAGATACCAGCACTTAGGGCTTCCATAATCAAGCCTCTAAACAACCCCTCAAATGCTATGAGTGGTTTCTTCTTAGGGAATAAAAACTAGCCCTCACACAATCCCTTACCACACTTAAGGTGACTCATCTAGGCACAACAAACACGTTGTTGAAACACCTTTTGGAAAGACCTTTTCACGCCATCAACCCAACACTTTTTCTCCTTAAAGACTTAGCCACATGTCCTCCTTGCACACTCTCCTCAGCCTATAAGGAACTTGGTCCTATGTAAGATAATCTTATCCCTATCATAGTTTGGACTATTCTTTACACCTGTGCACAAGGGAAAACTTTAGGGGCTAATATTCACAAGTGGGCTAATTTTCCATGCTTTTTCCAAAAAAAGGATTCATTAATTTCCATTTTTTCTTAAAATTATTCCCCCAAATTTTATACTATAAAATTGTTTTACCTTAAAACTTGCCAAAATTTTATATAGAGACTATATAAAATTATTAGAAACTTGAATACTTTTGCAAAAAACATTCCAAAGCTTTTACAAATTTCATATTATGTACTAGTAATATTCGAAGGTTTCTAAACTTTAAAATAAATTTCCATCATTAAAATTTCCCCTGTTATGCACCACCTCATAGAACTCAACCCTCACATATCCATCATAGCGGGCCCAAAACTCATTATACAGTCACCCTAATACCCTTTTCTCCATTCCAATTAAGATCAACTCTTACTTTTCTTGCATTAAACCCTCTCAGCCTCATGCATAGCTCTTAAAGGGAGTCTTGACCCTCTTGAATAGAAGGAGAAAAATTAGCCCTAACAAATTTTGGATGCACAGATAATTTTTTACCCTAATCATAGAGATTTACCTCAGCTTCAATGCACAAAAAATCATCCTTAAACTCAAAACCATGCACAGACTCTTGGCTAACTTCCCTCCTCTTGACCTATACCAGAACATGAGAAAATCATAAACAAAATTCATCTCTATTCTCCCATCTAGCTTGGCTCTTGAGGTCAATGGCTACTTTGGCTTGTCTTTGCTTGAGAAGATGTGCTCTTGATGGATGCCAAATGAACTCCTTTTCACCTCTACTTATAGTAATATTCCACCAAGGATCATGTCTTGTAGGCCAAGCTGACATGATCCTACACATAAAAACCCAACTAACATTAGAGATAAAATTCTTTCCATTTGATTTTCTTCACATCATTGAAGCCCTAGGTGCCCATTAGTCTTTCAAGGGTGCCCCTCATGTATCCAATGAATAAACAACATTTTCTCCTTGGGTCTTTCACCCACAACTTTGGGTAAGGATCACACGACTTGTGTAAATTTCCCTCAAAACCACATATTTTTGGGTCAACTCCTCGCAAACCTAGTACCCCAGAGGTTGTCAAAGTACCTCCCAAGCTACACATTTATTTTGACTATCATCACACGTGCTAGCAATATTTACTCTCATGGAAGGAAATGTGTTAGGGTTAAGGTGGTGTGAGAGGCTTCTTCAACATAGATTATTATTGAAAAATGTGACTGCGTGGGATAGGTTATAAAATTGGACAAAGTGAACTGTGAGTGAAGTGTATGATTTTGACTAGTCATAAAATTTTTGAGGTAAGATGTGATAAGGATTTTGTGCAAGATTTTACTAAGTAAAAATACTTAGAAAATTTGAGAAACTTGTTCCCTTAGAAGTTCATAATGGGGGGACTCCAAATGTTAAAAGAGTTGAAAATTTGGGGGTTGTTGTAATATCTAAAACAACACCAAACTTGAAATTTTTTTCTTACATGAATGATCCAGGTGGATATTGGTGGCCACCCGCTAATTTGACTTGGATCCCCTCTAGTGCTTCGTGCATTTTTTTTCAGTTTCCTTAATTATAGCACAATTTACTATTTTTAGCAGTTTTTCGGGTCCTAAACTTCCGGAGCAGTTTTGAGGCCCTAAACGACGTTTTGGGAAATCTACAGCCAACGATCTTTTTGACTAAAAATTGTCTTTTCCGTCGTAGTCCTCGGAGATATCTTTCCAACGGGCTATCATGCACGTCAAACGGAGATAAGACGACCAATTCGCGACCCCGGGAAGTTGATGTACCAACTTACCCAAAAACGGGGTCCACAATTTGGCGTTTCATCTTTCAGGGTTAGGTTTTCGAATGTGAAGGGTTTTTTCCATTGTTTCTCAACAATAAATAGGCCTTCGAGCCTCATTGTAACACGGTTCGGAGGCATGTAGCCACACATCTCTTCTCAGAGATAAGCTGCCATCGCCCTAGCTGGTTTATTTCCATTTCTGGTTGTAAGCATATTTCAGTATTTTCCATCAATGAAATGAAGTATTATTTCCGCTGCATCTTTGTGTATATGGTTATCTCTGCAATTTGTTGCATTCCTGTTTAAGTTTGGATCATGGGTTCTATGCTTGGTTACAAAGAAATGGAGAAATCGATTTCTCGAGCTAGAGGCAAACATGGTAGTTGTAGAGGTAATACATCTGCAAATTCGTAAAGTAGTGGGTGAAACTTATCCAAGGACTTCTCATCGGAACCAACCATCTCTACCGCATAAATCTTGCACCCTTTCCTCATACACTTATTAACCTTCTTGGCTGATATGAGGCGCAATGTAACATCACATCTAATGCCTTTTATTACTATGGTTTCTCCCAGGTCATTTTTTAGGAGAATTGTCTTATTATAGCAATCCAGTATAGCTTGATGAGATTCAAGCCAATCCATTCCTACAATTAAGTTATAAGTCCCTAGAGTCATGCTATACAGGTTCATCTTGGTATCACACCCCCCAACGTTAACACTGCAATCTCTTACCATTGACCCTACTGATTGCTAAGATCTTGATGGCATTTCTACCATTCTAAAGTTACTTTGCTCATGAGTTGTCAATCCACATCAAAGTATTGATGAAGGAGAAATAAAACTATCAGTGGCACTTATATCAATTAACATAGATAGAGGGATGTTATTGATCGGTGTGGGTTTTGTGGTCTTTCTCCTTTTTCTTTGTGTCCCTATTGTTTAATCCCAGTTTGATACCTTGGACAATCCCTTATATAATGTGGACCTCCTCATTGCTAACATTTTACTTGTTCTCGATTCTTACGTTGTACCTCTCCTTGGCCACCAAATCCTCTACCCCCACCATTAGTGTTTCTCAAGTAGGGCTCACCCCTACGTCCTCCCGGAGGCAGCCGAGAAGTTGCACTAGCAATCCGAGAAACATTGTTTTGTCTTCCCTGGAATCTATATGGCTACCCCATGGTTTGTTTATCCTCATTGTGGGATGTTCATTCCCTATGTTTTCATCAACCAGCATTCACTTTTCATATTTATCATCCTCAGGACTTGTTTGGCTAAACTAGTGGTTGCTACCAAAGTGGTGGGTTTCCACATGGCGACTTTCTCTTGGACCAAGGGATCGATTCCATGCAAGAATCCTTCAGTTTGACGTTGATCATCAACCATATAGTCCACGTGATGGACCAATGCATAGAATGCAATTTCATAGTCCTCGATAGATCTACCATTCTGTCTCACTGTATGGAAAGCCCCTACTTGTTGGTGTTTGTACTCCTTTGATAGGTACCTCAAACATTTCCCAAGTGACTTGCAATGGGGTGACTTGCATCTTCGTTTCTTCATTTACACACCATAATAGAGTATCTCCTTGTAGTAGACGCATTGATATTTGGGGCTTTTCCCTTGAAGTGTATGCCTTAAAGATAAGTGCTTTTTTGAAATCAATTACCCACACTTCTGCTTTTGAACTCCCCTCTTGACCTGTAAACTCTGGTAATTTGGATTTTTGGACTTCTTTCATAATATTAAGGGTTATTTGTCCATCTTTGGCATTAAACTGAGAATTTAGGTCTTGCCTCTATTTTCATTCCAAATCCATTCCTTTACCTTGATCATTTCCTTGGTCTTGTCCTTGGCTTGTGACCCAATCCTTAAAGATATTTGTCATTTCCGTAAGGGAATGTAATATACCTTGCTCAACTAGGGTTCCAATCTCTGTAGTGGCAGGAGGTGGGGTTTCCACCTCATGATTTCTTTGGGTTTGTCTTCAACGTTTAGGAGCCATGATCTCCACTATGTTCAATCAAGTTGAATTTTACATCACTTCCAATGTTATACTTACTCATGTGCCAAAAGCTAAAATAAATCTAGAATATACCTTGATTTTAGAATATGCAATTAGTTACATCAACATATTCAACACAATTTATTTTTCAGCTATCCAAATTTATTTCTTACATTACTTAAAACATAAATTATCAACAACCACTAATTTTATAGTATTATATTATAGTATTTATACCATGGAAAACATGAATTGGAAGGTAATAATGATATCCGAATAAAACTTAGGAAGTTGTCTCAACATAAAATCAAAATTCGAATGATTGTGAAAATAAAGCTTTAGAATATTGGTGGCATTATAGGAACACATTTTTTTTTTAATAGTTATGATTATTGTTTTAATAGGGTAGTTGAATTTTGAAAAGAAATTTATTCACCAACTGACTTTTGAAATTATATGTCACACCATTTACATATAAATTTGATGGACCATCACAATATTAAGTCTACAGATTTATGACCCATATGTGCTAGGATAGATTGAAATTCTTTGTTGTAGAGTGAGATATTTTGAATATCTAGTTATTATATGTCCTCAAATAAATAACTTAGAGGTCGATGGTTCTTATCACTACTGTAATAAATATGTTTGGTATTTAGAGAAATCAGCAAATGTTTTAATTTATTATTTCTGATATATTAAAACGATTATGTGACATTACAATGAAATGCATCAGATTTAAGCCATATTTCCATAAAAAAACTTATCACAAACTACCCTACAATGTAAACCATAGAGCTCTTGTAAATTACAGTGTATTGAATAGTTTCTACTGCCCATCTACTTAGGCTATGATTTCGTGTATTTAGATAGAAACAACAACCAATAAATCATATCAGCAAGTGGGATTACCAAATTAGAACAATGCTAACAATCCCATACCATTAAATGTAAATTATCCATTCACCATGTGCGTTAATAGTTAAAAGAGAACTCAAGAAAATTCGTGCTCATTTATTTAGCACCTACATAAAACTATTCACTCCTCTATAAATTGTTTGCAAAGTTAAATGGCGCCAGGTCTCAAATGGTCATAACAGTGAACTATTTAACTCAGTTAATTATGAAACTGTGTTTGGGTTTCTACATCAGTAATGAGAGATCAGTTACATAGACACCACAAAACTCTATTTAAAGAGCTGATTTTAGTTGAAGAAAATACGTGCAACTAGAGAATGAAATAACAACAATAAATTAATTCTAATGCAAATCATACATTTAATCAGGCAAACTATTCCAAATATGTATGATTTTGCCACTGAGACTAAAATATACCATCATGTCGCTTATATATATACTGCAATTTGTTTACTTAATGCATAAAATCATGATCCGATGCTAAAAAAACACAAAGACTATAGCATTTAAATTTGGAAGGGAAACATTTATGATATCATTCATATGTCATGTGCACAAAAGAAAATGCTAGTTACCTGCGCGGAATAAAAGGTCATTCGAAGGAATTCGTGGTAGATTTATTCGATAAACTCATCAAACCGCCTTTTTTTATATTTTTCTTTATGACTGTGATGGTGGGGGAATCTTGGAGATGACTGTGATGGTTCATTTTTAAACTAACCCATTTTGAATTTCGAAATCAAAACTTGTGTGGATCGGCTCAACATGTATTTAAAAAAAAAATGTTATGTATACATCGATTTAACCGAACCAATAGGAATCTGAAGATTCAATTAAAGAAAACTAGAGGCATTTGGAATCTTCCACAAGTCTCGTATTCATAGCTAATCTCATCAGTTTAGTGTAATGCAGCCTCAAATTTTACTTTGGCTCGTTTAAAGATCAAAGGAATTTTCGATCCCCTTTAAAATATTATCCAAATGTCTGTAGGAAAAGTCTCACGTACAAATCCATGAAGCATGTTTGAGGCCAAAGTTTTTAAGCAACATCAATGACCTTTATGTCACATTCCATGCTCTGCGCATATTGGAACATGCCTTAAATTGATGGATAGTTTAATGTTTAACATTAGCTTGCCTATATATCTTTATCGTTATAAAAGATTTCCATTGACATTTTATTTGATACAGTTTTCATGCACTCGTTATTATATGATCCATTCATGGCATGAGATTGGGATGAAAATTGTGTTTGTCTAACAAGTTCGTTGTCAACAAAGAACTGTTTCACTTTGCTCCTACAACATGAAATTTCTAGCATCAACATTGCGAGTTGAGGTCTAAGAATATGTAATACGAAATAGTTCATGCAATTATATTGTGCATAGTGCATGGGATTTGGCTCAAGGCAACTGTGTAATGTAATTAAAGAGAAAACATGCCTATGGAGATCATCCAGACGTGACATCTGGAAAACTTAAAATTGCTGCGTCTTGCAAACATTACACTGCCTATGATCTTGACTCTGGGCAGAGCTTCAGTCGGTTTGACTTTGATGTTGTGGTTACTAAACAAGACATAATGGATACTTTCCAACCACCATTTGAGACGTGCATTAAGGATGGAGGTGTGAGCAGTATACTGTGCTCTTTCAATAAAGTTAATTGAATTATTGCATGTGCAGATCCTGCGCTTTTGGTGGAATTGAGGATAGAGCCAAAGCCAAAGAGGGACAATGAGAAAATTTGTAGCTGCAACTTGCAGAGCCACATTATGTAAGTGATAAGTTACAACTAGAGTCAAAAGCTTCAATTCATAGCCACACTCAAAAGTTTTCTTTGTCGCAGCCTAGTGATAAAAGAATTAATTTTTTTTTGTGGAAGGAAAGATGCCACTGTAATATTCCCTTTAAGTGGATAGAATCATTAGGTTGTGACTGTAATTTTTTTTTTAATCATTTAGATCGAAGTTTTCTACATTAAAATGTTTATAGGGCCTAAGAGTTGAACCTAGGCTCTGATACCATATGTAACAACCCCGAAATAAAAACATGTAGTTAATTAGATTAATCATATGATTTATAATCAACAAACAATTTATCAACTAATTAACATCAAATTTCAGAAATATGAATAGAGACAACTTACTTGTGGCGATGATGTCTCTCACTTGTGATTTCAGGGTTGAATGCTAGTTGAATTCTGCTAACTACAACAAAGTCTTGGGGATGACTCTCTACCCAACCATAGGCTCAATTGCACAAAATCTTGCTACAATTGGCCACCCCCGAGCCCTCAATCAATGTACCACTACCAGGGAATCCTTTGTCTCACAACACTATTCTCCCAAGAGAATGGATGATGGAATCATGGAATGATGGAATGCCTCTCATCTTCCTCACCATCTATTAAATAGAGCAAATATGGAAAGGGGAAACCGCATGCCACAACATCCAATGTGTCAACATGCAACTTTTATTGCTTTCCTTGTTTTATTTTCTTTTTTACTTTTGATAGCTTTACGTGCTTTTTTACTGTTTTTACTTGTTATTTCTTTTAATTTTTACTTTTTTGATATCTTATGAATTTTTACTATTTTTCTGTTTTATTTTTATTTATATTTATTTAGGAGCCTTTAATATTGTTATTTATTATTTACTTATTTATTAACTATTACTATTTTTATTTACTGTTTATTATTTAATTTTATTGTATTTTAATATATATTATACTATTTATTATTTTTATTATTTATTATTTATATATTATTTATTCTTTATTATTAAGGGACATTACACATACAACCTAGACTAAAGAGTGCAAGGTCATATTCTACTCTAAAGGCTTTTTGATAGTGTTGTTTGTTGAACCATAAGAGTACCAGAAGGCCCTAACTGGTGGGCCTTCGTTCTAGGGTAATGTTGGTTTTTTCTCAACATCCTGGTTTCTAGACTTCAATCCCTCTACAATAATAATCATCAAGTTGCCAAATTGGGATTGACTTCCAAATTGTTTCCACCCATCTTTGGCACCTTTTAGTTTTTTAGGGCATAGGAAATTTCTAGAGTTGTTAACTTACCGCATATACCTCTTGAGGGAAGTGTGGCATGTAAACCTCCAAAAAAACATATGTGGAAATTGAGATTAGCAAAGGGTTGTCGGATCAAATAAATTAAAAAATTGGTGATTATTATTGGACCCAAACTTTGGATTATGAGAATACTATGTTTTGTTGTTTATTTTGTCTACAAACTAGCCATTTATAGAATACCTTCCCTCTAACAAATTCCATCAATAGACAACACTTCAGATCTTCACAATCTAAAATTTGGAAACATGTTAACACGACCCTATGGAGGGAAATACTTCTTCCATTTTAGATCAAGAGGATAATGGTGGTCGATGATGATATGATTCCAGGGGAGCAACATCAAATTGTCACTCCTCATCAAACTTATGGGGTTTCAGTAGGGATCTCAGTATCCCCTACAAACAGGAAGCTGGCAAGTCAAGACATACCTTTGAGTATTTTGAAGCATGCGCATGAATTCACTTCTTTGGACACTGATAGAGAATCTCCTTCAGATCTCAGCAATAATATGCAAATTAATTTGGTTGATCTGCCTCCTATTGGTTGGAACAAGGTTTTGAGAAAGAAAGAAAATAAGAGTCGCTCTGAAGACCATTCCCAAGTCAAATGATTATGTTGGGTGTATCAAATCTATGGTAGTCTCCTCTTTCGGGACTCTCAAATCCATGCTCTGTCAAAATCCTTAGATGGGCATCTGCTATAACAATGTAATTATGTTGTTTTTTTTTTTGTGTGTGTGTGTGAGAGAGAGAATACTCATTAAAATTTGTTAGCATATCACACTTTCAATTTTCCAAGAATGTTGCTTTTATTATTTTCTAAATAAAATGTAAAATACATTTAAATATAATAATATTATGAAATTTCAATGAGTAGAAATTGAAAGATAATTTATAAAATATAATTGAAGGATAGCCGGCAACTGGGTCAAATTGATGAGAACATTTACATGTTCCTGCGCAGGAAGTGGCACAATTACTGCAGGGAGAGAATGCTTGCCTTTTGCTGGCTATAAGGCAATTTTTTATCACTTTCGTCATACTGAGTGGACCCACAAACGCGTGGTAGAAGCTTCAAAAGACGCTAAATCACTTGTTTCCAGAGACTATCCTGAATTCGAAAATCTCTGTCTAATCCATAAAATGCGAAGTGAATTCCAATTTAGATATTAACTTTATTAAAATGTTTAAGGAATATCACTCAGTCAATGACACGTTAATGAGAATGATAAATAACTTTTTAGGAGGATTTGGTATTTTTTAATTAATATTATTAAAATAATTTAATATATATAAGCGGAATCAATTTGATTTTTAATTAAAATATATAATTTTATTTTAATTATATATATTTTATAAAATATGTAATTTTGGGGTTAGTTTGGGATTTGGATTTTGGATAAAAATTTGCATATAATTTCTCCATAAATTCAATTGCCAATACTAGTTTATAAAAATTTGTTATAAATTTTATTAATTTTATTTGAAATTAATATTTTTAATAATTATTTTTTATTAAAAAATAATTAAGCAGTTTTAATATAATATCTATACTATATGATAGTGATTCCTATATTATATAAACCACTTTTTAATGATATTAATTTTTATTTCAGGTTGTTTATTTTTATTTTATTGTTGGGTTTCTTTTTATTTATTTTTATTTAATAATTTATAATTTTTATGAATTTGTTTTAAACTAAAAGAAATTCAATTTAGAATATTATAATATATATATATATAATATATATATATATTAATATATATATATATGTGAAGAAATTTTTGAAAATACAATTGATTTTTATATATATTTATAAAACATATCTTAATTGATATTCTAAATAAAGATCTTTATAAAATATTTCATACTAGTATCAATAATAAAAGTATCTAACTTATTGAGTTGATGTTTTTTAAGTCAATTATTTGGATTAGAATTTTGAAAAATAATTATTTATATTTAAATCACTTAGAAAATGTTAAATATAGATTGAAAAAGGCAATAAATTAAATTTCATTTCATAATTAGCCATGTACCAAAAATATGTAATAATAAAATTTACATAATTGCATCATATCCTAGTACACATAGGGAATTAAAAATTTGATAGAGAGAATATGTTTGAGCATTAAATTCCCTATACAAATGTGAGAAAGTTATGTCAATAAACTACTTAGAAATGCTCACTAAGTTTTCCACCTCAGAGAATAAACTAGTGTTGTAAATATATATTGTTTTGTTCATCCGTCTTATAACCAAAGATGAGTCCCTAGGAATTTGGATATTCGTAAGATCATTGCTCAAATAAGTTTTAGGAGACATTAAATGACTTTGACTTCATTGGATTATTTGTTCCTAACTTTGTGTCCACCTTTTCATAGAAAAAGTGAGTGTCTCTCTCATATAAAACAAACCTCAATACACAAACCTAACTTGTGCCATGGCATGCACTTTCAAATAAGATTTAGGAATATTTCTTGTTTATCCACAAGTCATTGATGATTTATGGCCCTTTAAGAAAGCTCATAAACTTAAAGGAAGAAAATGAAGCCAAAAGATGAGATGTAACACAAAAGGATGAAGGGAAGAGTTCGAGGGAAGGAAAATACCTGAGTTTGTTTCCCATTTTAGTTCATCCATTGCATACTTCAAAGATATGTGGAATTTTCAAATGTCCACCTAAAATTCCTTGAAAAAACATCCCATCTTAGCATCCATCCCTAGTTCTCATGTCAAACACTAACCTTGAGCACAAAGAGTTGTAGCTTAAGGCCTCCCAAATTTGATAGAGTATGTTGGCCCCTTTCAATGTTCTTCTTTTGAAATAGAACTCCTATTCTTTAGAAATAACATCCTCTTTTATAGTCATGTCACTCTTGTTATTTTATATGGATGTGAGGTTTGAGGTTGTAATATATCCAAACAGGCGTGCAAAAATATTGAACAACTCCAAAAGCAAATTTTAACCTGTCATCTCTAAATTAAAGAAAATACTCCCTACCTTATCCTCTTTATTGAAAAAATTATTTCCCACATTGAAAGCATGGCATTAATAGGTATGTTATGTATAAAAATAAGTTATACAACATGGATGCCAAGAGATTTCCTAAAATTACTTCTATCTATAGTAAAAACCCCAAAATTTGACTCAAGTGAGGGTGGGATAAGGATGTCTAGTCATGGCTAGACCATTGAGAAATAAATGAGGAGATCATCTATCCAAATTCCAAATTTAAGGATAAATTGGGGGAAAATAAAGAGCTAGAGGGAAAAATGAAACTACTACATTATTAGGAAGTGATCAACCCCAACCATGAACACAAAAAGTAGATCTCTTTCTTGACTAGTGCTATGAATAAAATGAACATTTCTAAGATTAGAACTAATAAGCGCCATAGTCAAACTAGGTGTTGGCCAATAACAAAACACCGTGGGATGAAAATGCTTATCAAATATGTGATCCTAGGAGGGTTGAGAATGAAAAAAAATCTCTCTTAGATTTCCATTCTTATACTCACATTCAATCTAATTTTCAAATTCTTTTTCACTCTACCAACCTTCTTGACCTTTTAACTCATCAAAACTATGGTGACCTAGGAGGCTTCTCTCACTTCTTTGTAGCATAGAAATAAGAAGTTAAGAAATTTTAATTAATCTCTTACCTTCTTAAGGTATAGTAGACCATATATGTCTTAGTGGATATTATTTTTCATTATTATGATCATATTTTTTTATGCATAATACAAATTATTTTTTTAATATTTTAATTATGTTTAAATTTTTTATAATTATAAATAAAAATCTAAATTTAAGATAAATTATAATAAAAATAAAAATAAATTATTATAAAATAAAAATAAATATATATTTTAAAAATAAGTATAATTAATTTGTTTCTAAATAAATATATATTTTTATCTTCCAATCTAATGATTTCAAAATTCATAAAATTCTCCATTTTTTTTTTTAAAAAATATAATATATATAGAAGAGAGAAGGGTATTGTTAGAGAAATGATAAGAATATTTTATTGATAATATTATGATGAGGAAAAATGTTGAATATTATTGGATATTTCATGGTCTATGTGGGAGTGGGGAAATACAAGTGCATTGGGCATTTTCTATCCCTCTCCATGCAACCAACACACAAATATGTTTGAGACACACGTGATATGTAGATCTAGTTCCGATATTTTGGAGGCCTCTTATCATTATATGTTTTTTCCCAAAACGCATGGCTTTGAGGCTGGTAATATGAAGGTGAATGTGGAGAACAACATTCTTGACATTGCCGATAAAATTGAGAAGAAGAACGTGCAATTGAGTCTGGAGGTAAACGTGATAGGAATGGAGAGGGAAACGACAAGGTGTATTCGAAAGTTCAGCTTATCAGGAAACTCCAATGTAGAGAACATAAAGGCTACTTACAAGGTTGGTGTCATGAGTGTGACCGTGGCCAAGCATTAGCCCTCCGACTTTGAGAAGCCAAATCATAAGGTTGTCAACAAAATGTTTTTTGAAAGTCTCTATCCAAAGTTGGATCTCACAATGGAAGGTGTTGGGGAGTTGGATCATAAAAAATTTATGTTCTTTGTTTGGA
>APFE031758753.1:175609-198154 GCA_000404065.3 Pinus taeda | reverse complement strand
AGAAAATGATGAATAAATATCAAAAGAAGAGGATGTACACCAAGAACCAACCCTAGAGAAAGAAGAAATGAATCCGACCATATCTTGTAAATCATTGACAAGAATTACCACTCCTCAAACTCGCAATATAGAAGGACATATCAAGAATAAAAAGGTTCAAGAAGTGAAAGATCACATCGAGAAAGAAGAAAAGAATACGACGATATCCTGTAATGCAGTGGCCGGAATTATCATTCCTCAAGCTATCAATATAGAAGGAAATATCAAGAAGAACAATGTTCAACAAGTGAAATATCACATCGAGCATCAAGAAATTAATCCAACCATATCTTGTAATGCATTGGAAGAAATTATGACTCAAACTCTCAAGATAGAAGGACATATCAAGAAGAAAAAGATTCAAGCAGTGAAAGATCACATCGAGAATCAAAAACATGTTCTCCAACTTTTAAAGGATAATGCCACTTTGGTGCAGAATCGAATGAAACAACAGCCAAATCAACATCACAGTGAAAGAAGTTTTGATGTAGGTGATTAGGTATTTTTATGGTTACATCTCAAGAAAGCTATTTATGAGAAGGAAATTTTGGCAATACTACATGCACTTAAGAAATGGCGACCTTACCTAATGGGAAGACACTTCAAGATGCACTCTCAAGAAAGGATGAGGATGTGGAAGCATTTTTTTGTGCTATTTCTATTATCCAACCAGATCGGATAAATGAAGCAAGGGATGAATGGAAGAAGGATGAAGAAGTGTGTCCACTCATTCAAAAGTTGCAGAATATCTTAGTTAAAAAAATATTTCCAGATCTTGATGAGGAAGGAAAAATCATATTGGAGCCTAGAGCAGTCACAGAAAAAAGAACCCGACAGCTACGAATTTGATCAATTTCAGAGTATCTCATCATGTGGAAGAACTTACACATTGAAGATTCAACATGGGATGACAAGAATTTTATACGGAAGCATCAAGAAATACTCAAGTGTTGAGGACAACACTTTTTGAAGGAGAGGGGCATGTTAGGTCCCTATACTACTAGTGTAACCCCTTATTGTTATTAGTACAACCCCATTATTATATTTTTGTGCCCATGTAGTCCCCATATTTTTATTATTATGCCCCATAAAAGGCCACTATTGTAATTAGTGTGCCCTTACATTATTATTGTTATGCTGGCTCTGATTATATTGTGACTCCTTATACTCATATATATAGAAAGGAGGTCTTGTCATTTGTATCATCCAAGAATTATTCATTTGTGTTATGTAAAGGAGGTTTCTCCGCTCGAAGAGGCTAAATTCTAAGGCGTTGATCTATCTTTTCTATCTTCTTGTGAGCTGGCTTCAAAACACTGTTGATGAAGGACTGTAGTGACCCCTGAATATCGAATCAAGATGGAGTTTATTTTTTTCTTCAATCCTCATTAAATATAAGCCCATTCTAGACTCATGCTACTTCATTAGGTTATTTCTCTTGTTTTATCATTTAGAAAATGGCTTATCATTTGTGCATGAATATTTTAGTATTTGAATGCTTCTAACTTCTTGCTAAAGATATGACAAGTAGATCCTTCATAAGGATCACTTGGATGTTATATGGTGCAAGAAATGAAAGCTAGTACAAGCAGTATAGAAGTATGTTGCTACTACAGAAGAATATTATCGGGCAGTTTTCCCACAACTTCTTCCATTTCTACCTTACCAAAATTATGGAAAAGGACGGCCAGGAAATGGTAAAACCCCTCAGCAGATTACCAAAAAAATTCATCATACTTCTTTATTGCTAGCTCGCACCATGATTGTTTGAGAGCCAGATCATTCATAAACTTACCTTCTCAAACCTATCTCGGTACTTCTAATAAGGTGGTCTAAGTCATAGTCTCAAATTTTGAAAATCTGGGGAGTGAAGGTGAAGGAAAAGAAGCGACAGAAAAATTGGTTGTAGGGAATTTGATGTGAGTGCATGCCTTATTAACAGCAGGACATAGAGGTACAAATAAATTGAGAAATTTATTAGTGGATAAAACCTGATCTGTGGTCGCAGTTTTGATGATGTTACATTACTTACATCTCCTATGTTTAACACTTTCTAGGTTAAAGCAATGCCCACAAAGGTAGGATTGGGCCCTGACAAAATGAGACAAGCTGAGAAGAAGGGATATAACAAAAATGAAGAAATGGAAAATCGAAAAGTTTCAAAAAAATTAGAGGAAAATGAAAACCTTAGCACTCTTGGTAGATTAAAAACTGCAGTTATTGATTTGATGATTGCATACATTTCTGAGTTGCCTAAAGATTTGAGTTGTCTTATGCTAAGCTTATTATTTGATTTGTAAACTAGAAAATTTATGTGGTCTTCTACAGAGGGAGAGTTTCAAAATAATTTGAAGCCTAGAAGTCCACGTTTGCACACCCCAGCAGAATACCTATCAGGGTTGTGACCTATGAAAGTTGGTCCTTGGTAGTCAGGGTTATGGGGGACATCTTGAGGAAACTTTTCAATCCCCACCTATATTTAAATATCAACAGAATGAAACCTTTGTATGAAGAGAAACTCAGAGAGATATATTCATTGGATAATGCACTACATGTCATGCAATCTTTTGAAATTCTGAATGAGGTTGTTGGCTCAAAATATTTGGAACGTGATTTATCAGCTACTTCAACACTAATATAGGTTGATGTCATGATTAATGATGAGTGTAGAAACTTCCCATTCAGAGGGAGCTAATTTAGAAAGAAGATAAGGAATATTGAATTGAATTCTTGTTTGGTGAATGTGGATTTTACATATGTGAAAGCTATTATCTAGAATTTAGGGACTACCATGTTCGAGCTGGGAATGTCATCCAGTAAAAACACTTAAGGGGAGGTAGCTCAATAAGCCACCTCAAGCATCAACTTCTCTGATAAAAAGATTAATTGAACATGCCATTTAACTAAGGAAAGTACGTGGCATTGCAAAAAGTACTATAGTGTTACAGGAACTTTGGCACCCCATGGACACATACAAAAATTTGGTATTTTGATTGATCTGTAAATGGTAAATGGTATGTTTATGGCCCATCCATCTAGCCAACATGGATCTGGAATGTGGAACTAACTTTTAATATCACTACAATTCATGAACAAGCTAAGATCATACTTCTTGTCCTATGTTCAGATTTGGTTCAATAACTGATTGCTAGGGTTGCTTTCCTATGGTGCCAAGATCACAGTCTAGCAGAGGTTTGAAGTCCAATTCTATCCTTACAATTCTATTCACCCAATTTTTACATGCCAACATCGATAGCAACACTCTGTATCTTTCAATGTGCATACACAAAATTCCGTGAACAAACCTCTTTCATTCATGCAATTTATTTACATATGTACAAGTAATATGAAAGTACTTTTCACTATCAAAGTATTGACTGCCACATTGAGACTCAAAGCAATGAAATAAGGCATCATATATAAAGTAGTAAAATAAGGTAATAAATAAGGCATCAAAGCAGTAAAATTAAAGAAAAATACTCCCTCTCAAAGATTTGTAGAAAATTAACTAAAGATTTGAAGGGCTACTTGGAATAGTTATAGACCTAGCCTATCATTATTATGAACTTGAGGGTCATTTAAAAAGTTTGTCCTCTCCCCTTCCATATAATTATATCACCTTTACCTATTTCTAACAAAGTAACTTAGGGAATACCCTGTGTCGTACAAAAATTACACATGTAATGAGGGTACAGTTGTACCACCATCGTGAACTTAGGTAAACTTGTAAAATTAACGTATGCTATGAATGTTAAAGGGGATTACCCATGTTATGTGACTAATGGATCTTTGGAATGATCCTTCATTATAGGTTGGGCACCACACATTGGAATCTGAGCACTATGCATGGGATGTATTTACCTACATTAGGATCTGTGACAACTTACTTGGATGATGATATGGAAACCATATCATCACAATAGGTGTGCATCAACATAATGTACAATGGAATCATAGGGAGTAATTTACGACATTATATTTTGATTTATCTAGCACATGTGAGCCCATTTTTCAAACATGGGACTTGTATGATGTATTATTGAGCTAGTATGTCTCAATCACACATGTGAACATTACTAGGCTCCACTTTCTCTCTCATCATGTGCCTTTAGATGTTTCTAGAAGATGATCTTTGATTGTTTGACCCACTTTTCATGGAGGAGATCTCTTTGAGCTTTTAGAGAGGGTGCACCTTCTCTCTCATCTCTCTCCAATGTGGGAGACTATTTGTACACATTTATGAGCTAGTTCATGGAGGCAGTAATGCTTTGACACTCTCTTGACCCTCACATGTGGGAAAGGACAAGGTTTGTTGGAAAAAATGAGTAAGACACTCTTGTGTTTGACTATTTTGACCTTCACATGTGGGAAAGGGTTGGAGTGCACCACCTAGCATCTAAGAGAGGTCCACATATGTGAGGAATTTAGGTGGGAGTCAGTTATTTACCTCTTGTATTGAGCACAACATTTCATGATGGCACATGGTTTTGTAATGATGGATTAGGAGGCCTCTCTTACTATAATAGGATGTAAACCCTCTCATTTGTACATGGTTGGAAATGGAATAAAACTCTCATTTCTCACTATTGGTATGAAATTTTTCTTGTCTCTTAAGAATTTAGTCCTAAGTTAGAAATAGAAAGGATTTTGGGCATGCACATTACAATGAAGGAAGGTGCTAGTGAAACATCAACAAATGCAAGTAAGATATGGAGTGTTCCTATGTTATTTCATTGTGAAAATGTTTAAGCTAAATTTTGAGTATTGGGGTTGACTATTATCAGAATTTTAATTATTTACTTCATATTTGATCTTAGAAATTTTAATTTTTTTCAGTTGTATTATTTAGGCTAGATCTAATACTAGTCTATCTTCTCTTTGATTTCCATATAGTCTAGCTTCCTAGAGTGATGCTTTCCAAGCATTCACCATGGAATGTATAGAAACTTCATAAATACAAGGCAAAAGGGCTTTTCCTTTAGGGTCAAGATAAGACTCCATGGCCCGAGGAGGAATTTAGGGCCTTTTCTTTTCTTTTCCAATTGCTTCTTTGAGTTTTTCCTTTAACTTATGTTTACATGCAGCCTAGGACTTGTAGACCTTTACCTTAAGAACTAAGTTTCCTTGTTCCTAAATCAATGAGCTAATTTCTTCATATTTTGCTACAAACATATTTTGTTATGCAGATCGACCATTAGAGATAACATAATATCTAGATTGATTTTTAGTTTGTATGATATTCTCTACAGACCATCCATTTAAAAGGGGCTTATTCCAAATTGGCTTGCATTTCATTTCTTTGATCTAAGGATTTATTGCATTTGCTCAATTTTTTTAACTTAGATCTTGAGATGCTAATAGTTTTTTTCTCAAGGTTTGTCATTTGAATGTAGCATAAACGAGGTTTTGATTTGGTTTCCTTTCACATAGCTTTGCAACTAACCCTAAGCATAAATAAACTCATTAAATTCAAACTTCAAACATCTACTGAGTTTCCATGCCTGGAAATGGATGGCCAACATTACCACTTGCTCTCCGATCTGAGGTTTTATGCTAACATTACAACATTTACAAGTGGAAAATCAATTTGAAAAGGGACAATGCTCTAACCATTGAGAGCTTTCATTTACACATTGGCATAGAATTTTCAAGATTTGACTTTCCATCCTCAAATTTCAATTTTTCATGGTATACTTGGCATAATGAACAATATGATGTCTATCTAAAATCTGCATATGAATACCTAGGTGTATTTATCTTTGGAAATGGACCATCATACACAATTATGGCTATTCTGGAAAAATCAAGAGCTATGTAAATTATGTAAGATATCACAAGGTCAAAATAGAAAAATAACATAAAACTGCTTGCAAAATATAAAGCAGCCAAATTCAGTGGCATAGCTATAAAAGTGAAGGCAATATTGATGTAATGAATGACCACACAACTCTACTTGCTGCAACGTGATTAGAGAAACTAAGCTCTAGGAATTTTCCAAAGGATAAACCCCATGCAGCATCAGACCTATATTTTCTCTTGAGATCAAAATAAAGACCTAAATTTGCCTAATGTGATTGCTAATGGATTAATAAAGACCTAGGTCATATATTGTTTAATGTGATTTCTAATGGATTAATCGGAATATGGTTGAGTGAAGTAACTATCCTAACCAAAGAACATGTTTCCAAAAGTTAACATGGAATTAGAGCTCAAGTGAGGACAAGCCCAAGGTTAAAGAGGTTGCAATAACTAAGGAGAACCTAAAGAATTTCATTGATACCTTTAGCCCTCTATGGAAGGGTTCAAGAAAGTCAAGTATTTAGAACTTCTACAAGCCCTATTCAGTGAACATGGGCACCAATCCAAGAGTAACTTAATCATCACGGGAAAAATGTTGGAATTCAACAAGGTATGTCCCGGTAATATATTTTCAAAGGATTATTTTGCGGTCTTATTCTGTCAAGAATGAGATTGTATCATCATTATCCCTTTTTGGTTCATTATATTTGAAGATGAGTTTCTTAAGCATGAAATCATAGTCCTAGGCATAACTTAAGAGTACCAAATCTTAGGCCATAATATATTTCAGAAGGTTCCATGAAACCAAATTTTCTTTATCAAATTTTGGGCATAATCACTATGATCAATATATTAGCAATTCATTATTCTCTTTATCCCTCGTCAAGTCTAACTCTTCTGTACCTTTTTTTTTCGAAAAATACTTAATTTTGATGGGTAGAGCCACTATGGTTCCCTACTTGAAGGGTTAAAATAACTGCTTTGAAAAATCGAATCATCAGGCTTGCATTAAGAATAAGGTTTTTTATTTCCAAAAAGAGATAGGGTAAGAGATGTTTCTCTGATATCCTTGGAATGGATCCCATCTTCAAATAATTATTACCATACTTCGTGCCAGGGAAATCTTTGTCTTAGAACAATATCTTATATGGCATCACTCAGTTGGCTCGGTTCCTCTGAAAATGGTATTGCTTAATCTCATATATCGCCGTCTCTATTGTACATGACATAATACAATTGGCTCGGTATCTTTGAATATGTATTGACACAATTGGAACAATCATACAGTCTATATTTTAGATGTGATTCGATCACTGTTCAACATCTTGTATGGTTTTGCTCTCATCGCATTCTTTTGCAATCTCAAGTTCTCTGCACATGAAAGTATGGTTGAAGCGTATATGTATAAGTCATGGGAATGAGGGTATAAGTTCATAATATTATGTATGGCATGGATATCATCTCAGTCATATTTACTCTAGTTATAAGAAGTCATCTATTCTGCAGTAAGTGTGGCCTTTTATCCCTCTACAGGAAGACCATTATTAGCATTATCTTACATACATACATATAGTGAGCCTTGAAAGAAGTATTGGTATATGTATTGTAGTACAAAGAAGTCATGGCACTTTGACAAGTTTTTAGAAATTCTAATAATAAGACTTGTTCACAATCTAATTTTGGGAAAGTCATGGCCATGGATAGCATGTTGACAATCTTCTCCATACAAAAGGAGGCTAGAAAAGGAGACATATGATCACTAATATAGGCTCATCATCATTTTGGATAATAGCATAAAAGGATTAATGCATATATATAGAGAAAAGAATATATGCCTCTGTATGATATCCTTGATTTGCACAATCCACATCAGCTCATATATTTCTTATATGAGTTGAGCCAACCAATTGAGGTTTCCTTTATTTATAGTGGCTACACTCAGATCCGACTATATATAGATTTTTGGTTACATTGGAAAGAAGGATAGCTTTTGGCACCAAGCAGTGGAAGTTTTTCATTTTGTTTAGTAGAATTAATCCTCTCTTAGTTTTGAATAAATAGTCTCCTTGAACTTTCAGAGAAGAGGTTCTTCTGAGGACATGTTAGTAGGCATAAGTCTTGATTCTCTCAAAGGGAACGATCCTGGTAGTTTGAAAGATTTGAGATAAAATTATACATAATAAAGATGCTTGGATCCTCTATGGTACATCCATGGTCTTCTTTTAGTCTTGCATGACATCATGAAAGTCTAAGAAGAAGCTATAGGGATCCTACAGTAAAATAAATTGTAGCACACTTGAAGCTTTCAATCTTGAAGAACTGCCAGAAGAAGAAGTGCATAGCACTTTGGTGCAGTTCTTTGTAACAACCTCTGTCCGCAAAGGTCCCTTGAAAAATACAGATCCTTGACATCATTGTTGCATTAAGAAAGGATCTTATAATGAATGGTCATAATATAAAAAGGACCCCTCCTCGTCATGGATCCGGTAATTTGATACATTGGTAGATTTCATCTAGCAATGAAAAATAATACAACTATCTTGAGTTAATATCATAGGAGGATTTCTTCTCTCTCAATGAAGGACTTATGAATCCTCTTCTTTGACTTGAAGCTTCTTAAAAGTTTGATGTTTCAATTACCTCATGGAAAGTCTCATCTTTAATCTGGGTAGCTCATGATGATTACACAAAGCAAGGCTTCAGAGGGAGCTTTGAGTTTGAGTTCAGCTATTGATGATGTTTGTCCAAATAAGGGGGAGTTGTTGAAAGACCTAGATTTTCTCTTAAGGTCAAAATAAAGAAGCTACTAAAATAGTCATAGTCAACACTGGTGTATTTAAGGATAAACCTCATATATATATTGGATAGCTACTCATTAAAGATCAAGTATGGTCTGAATTACATTGTTGGTCTAATAAATGGAAAGTTCATCTACTAGATCTCTTGAAGACCACCTTCATTTCTTTTCAAAACAAATCAAAGACCGAATCTGTTACTATGGAAGCACCATTAAAACGAAATGTATAAAATAATATGAATGGCTTACTATTAAGACACTCTATTGAAGAAGCTCTTTAGTGAGCCATTTGTGCACACCATCATTATATATTGTAGAAGAAGATTCCATTACTTCACATACCACTTTATATGGTTCAGCAAAGGTCACTGCTGTTTTATGGCATGTTCGAGTGGACAAATATCATGATGAGTAGGTTGTCTGATGGACATTATGCACCCTGGAAAGATAAGTTTAGACTATGATCTCCTTGGGTAAGAGGGAGTAAGATCAGTTAGATACTTTCTTCTTCACCAAGATTTGCAAGAAGGAGAGAATCTCTAAGTGCTCCCAAGTTCTCTGCTGGAAATCAACATGTCTGCTATATACACATCTATTTGTTGCTTAATGGAGCTATGAGGCTCCCATTAATATTTACTTTTAGAAAGTAGTGTAAGACTATTAGTCATAAGAAGGGATTTTTTGTTAAGATAAAAACATTGAGATCTGGGAGCTCCTGAAGGCTTGCCATAATCATTGAGCTATGAGAGACCATAGGGTGAGTGGTCCACCTTCCCCTATTGATGACATATGCATAGGATGAGTGGTTCACCTTCTCCTATGGCATATGAGCAGGATGAGAGGTTCGTCTTCTCCTGTGGATGCCCAAGTGAGAGATGCATATAGGCATATGTTGTCATGTCAGTGGCACATGGTTCATCCTTTCCCGACATGTAGGATGCTCATTCCGTATAAATATTGGTTGACATGTCGGTTGGATGTGGTTCATACTTTCCCCACGATTGATTGTTGTGCCTTGTGTTTGTAGGATGTGGTTCATCCTTTCCCTACATCTGATTGTGATGAGTGATTGTAGGATGTGGTTTGTCCTTTCCCTATGTGTGATTGTGATGTACGATTGTAGGATGTGGTTCATCCTTTCCCTACATATGGTTGTGAGCAAAAAGTGATACATTCTTTCCCTGCTATTGATTCAGTATCATCCTACCCATGTAGTCTGGGACAGGTGGGAAGTACCTCTCATCTGGCCAATGATTTGGGAAAAGTGGTTAGGGGTGATAGCACTGCAGATGGACACATCAGTTACTATCATATTCCCTATGACTAGGATGCATGGTGTTCTTCAACTTGATCTGGGATCAAGTCTGATTGAGGTTTTACCTCTGGACTAACTTCTGTGAGTAGAGAGTGGTAAAGTCTTGTGACTCACTCTCGATCAATTCTTCTTCATTATTACATCAGTGTTCACCAGAGAAGAGTAGAGCAGAGATGGGATTCAGAGATGGTTCATGGTGTTAGGATGGATTTATGGTCAGTTTCAGTGATTGATGGTTTGACATGTGGAATTCTCCCTAGTTGAGACGGAGTGTTAAAATTGGAAACTAGTGCCAAAGTCCACTTTGGTCTACTCCTTTGAGGAAGATTATTGTGGCATTGAATTTTGCTTTTCGAGAGGTACAAAATCGACCTTAAGATCACCGAATTTGGATAAGGAAAAATATTTATTTACTTAAAAGAAATTCTAAAAGTCATGACCTTATGAAGGCAGGAAAAATGAAAATTTGAAATTCAATTTTGCCTCCAAAATGTTAAGTTTAGCTTCACCTCCATAAGGAAAAATTGTTATATATGTATATGTATATGTATATGTATATATATATATATATATATATATATATATATATATATATATATATATATATATATATATATTATATATATATTATATATATATATATATATATATATATATATATATATATATATATAGGTGTCCTCCATTCTCATTAGACACATCTCACTAACATCTCTAAGACAACGGAGTGGAGATCATTGCAAGACACAGAGGTTGGGTCTAGTTTGGGTGAGTTTATTTTCTTATTGTAGGGCCGAGAAGCTACAGGTAGTCTGTCATTGGTTTTAGGACAAGTCAAAAGATATGTTGGGGTTTTGTTGCATCTTCTCTCTCCTCCAAATAGGTCAAGATCCTTTGACAGGATTCTGAGGATAACAAAAGAAGATTTAAGTTGGTTTGATGAATATCCTAGGTTGTATTTATCCTCTCCCATAGGCCGGGATCCAACAGAGAGATAGTCGTAGGTCTGAGGGTAGTTTAGGGTTGTTTTTAAGGGTCTCCTCTTGAGAAGGATGTTCGCAACTCTAAGAGGTTATTTAAAACAAGCCGCAGGACTAAAAAAGCTATAACTAGGGTCATAAATCTAAGCCACTACCATAAGGTCAGTTGTGGGGAAACTTGAGGGTTCAAACTTGGTTGAACCAACCTTAGAATGTGGATAGTGACATTAAAAGGAAAGTCACATCCTTGGAAAGATGTTTGAAGGAGAGTAAAGGATTTGTAGCTATGAGACAATAAACCCTAACCAGAATTCAGTTTATAACTAAAGAAGGTCAAGACAAAGAAGAAATGTTTTGACCACAATTGACCACTGAACAAGACATAATGTGATTGTTGTTGTTTAAAGGTAGAATACTGGAATGTGATTAAAGGAAGAATTCTTGACTGTTTCTTTGGCGTTTGGACAGTGAGACTAGTCATGATCTTGGAAAGTCTATATTGACTCTAATTGTACTCTTGGGTTGAGATTTCAGGCCTGATACCACTTTCTCTGGTTACACTTCCCTGAAAAACAACCATGAGCATGTCAGCAATGACATATGCCCATATCTACTTTCTCTCCTTCTCTCTCATTTAGTATCTGTTGTACATTTCATTACAATAATAAGAAGAATTGTTCAAGGGTTTTCCCCATCTTGGCATTTTTTTCCCTGGCTTAAGCCATCTTCTCGTGTTCCTTTGTATCGGTTTGTCTTCAACATTTATCACTTATGTTCTTTCGTTAGTTACTGTCATATATTTATTAATATGATTACTAATGGATTAATGGGAATACGGTTGAACGAAGTAACTATCCTAAGCAAAGAACATGTTTCCAAACATTAACACAAAGACAACAACAAACTGCCTTAGCCTCTCAACGAGGGACAATTGCACTCAAGGCAAGTTGTTTTGGGCTAGCTGATGTGGCTTCTAATGCTAGAACAGGCCGAGGAGATCACAAACCTATGAAGACTAGGCCGCAGACCTATGGTGGTTGTTTGGAGGGATAAAGAATCCAAATCTAGGTGTTGTAGGTGCCTATCAAGACATCAACTGTCAGAGGCATGTAGATTTGAGGAGGTCACAGTATTTGGTGGAGGTTTTGATCTCAGATGGTAGGTTGTTGTTGGCTACAAGGATGCCCTAACTAGTGACCAGACTTCAATCCATGAACAACATATGAGAGGTATGTTATTTTTCCAATTTTTCCTTGTGTTGGGTCATAGTTTGTGAGGAGTATTGGATTGGTTAGTTTGCAGCCTGTGGGAGCCATTTGTTGGAGTTTCCTTTGGAATGAATGAACTCAAACTAGGAGCAGATCACACAGTTGATGGTGTCCTTAGAGAGGGAAAGTTATTGATGCACAGATTTGTGCAATAGCTCCTTTATTGTAGAACAAAGGGAAGAATGATGGAGTCTATGGGTAGTGATGTGTAAGGGTCTTCCAAGTGTGGGGATGCCCTCACTACATGAAGATGCTATAGTGTGGACTTGGTCGCTCGTCGATTGTTGGAGGGCAGCATGAGAGAAGACCAAGTGTGGACATTATTGGGAACTTATGGTCTATTGGAGGACAACATGATAGTGTCGAAGTTGGAGCCCAGTGACCAACATGTTGATGGACAAAGGTGGTTGCAAGAGAGGCAGTTGTTGAGCTCAAGGGTCTGATAAACCAGGAGTAGTTTGTGGAGCTCAAGACTTGTGTGTGGAGAAGTACTTCTATAGTAGATGATAGGAAGTCCTCCTAGCCCATGTTATGGGAGATGGACATCTTGTAGTGATAGGTGGCATCCCTCTGTAACATATGTTGGTCTTCATCGTTGCAGCGCAAGAAGACTTGATCCAGGTGGATATTGGTGGCCACCCGCCAATTCCACTTGGACCCGTACCATTGTTGTTTTTAGTTTTTTAGTTTCCTTAATTGTAGCACAATTTACTATTTTTAGCAGTTTTTTGGGTCCTAAACTTCTGGAGCCATTTTGAGGCCCTAAACAACGTTTTTTTGGAAATCTACCGCCAGGAATTTTCTTCTTAAAATTGTCTTTGCCATCATATTCCTCGAAGAGATCTTTCCAATGGGTTATCATGCATGTCAAATGGAGATAATATGATCAAGTCGCGACTCCGGGAAGTTGGCTGTCCAACTCACCCCAACGGGGCCCATAAACTCTTGGTGTTACATCTCCTCGGGTTAGGGCTTTGGTTGTTTAGGGTTTGCTCTTATTGTTCAATAATGAAAAGACCCTTGAGCTTCATTGTAAGGCAGTTCAGAGGCATGTAGCTGCCACATATATTCTTAGAGATAAGCTACCATCACCCTAGTTGGTTTACTTTCATTTCTATTTGTAAGCATGTTTCAGTATACTACATTAATGAAATGAAGTATTATTTCCACTACATCTCTATTTTTATGGTTATCTATGTAATTTGTTGCGATCCTGTTTAAATCTAGATTAGTGGTACCATAGCAATCTACTTTTTTTCTATGTTTTTCTTTGCATGTCCCCCACAAGGTCAAGCTATAAGGAGTTAGGGTTTGAACTGGTCGAACCTTTGCAAGAATAGCCTTGCAAATCTCGATGGCCTCCCATGGTGGATGAAAATAAAGATGAGGGGGCAGGAGATCCTATCAAAATCTTGCTTGAAGAAGCCCTCAAGCGACAAAGGAACGTGATGATGGATAGCTTTGCCCAGATCCTTCAGCGGCTACCCAGGGGCGACGAATCAACTTCCAACAACTACGCTAGAAACACCACACCATTTAAGGTGCAAGTTAATTTTGAAATCCCCATATTCTAGGATCAGATAGACACAGATGCTATCGATAAATGGTTAAATCTGCTTGAGGGTTATTTTTCTGTTCATGATTTTTCCAGTCAGGAAAATATTATTTTCGCTCTTCTTAAAGTATCCCCCCACGTCAAGCTCTAGTGGTAAACCTATTGCGAGCAGAAGGATGAAAGTATAGGCTCACTATTTTCAGTAGTACCAACTTGGAATTCATTCTGGGATGCCATCAAGGAGCAGTACTACCCTGTTAGAAGCTATTAGGATCAATACATAAAGTGGACCATGTAGTGGCAGGGAAGCGACCAAGACGTGTTGGAGTTTACAAATATTTTCCATACCCTTCGCACAAAGTTGGGTATCAAGGATTCAGAGCAGCATTTGGTACTCAAATACCGCAATTGCCTACACAAGTACATCCAGCAAGAAATAGAATTCCTAAACATCTCCTCGCTTGGCACGGCATACAGATATGCCATCAAGGTAAAAAAAAGTAAAAACAGAAGAAGCAAGAATTTGGATCTGTGAATCCAAAGCAAGGGAAAGGTGCCCCAAAACTGTAGAACAAAGGACAAAGCCAGGGCAGGGTGGCCCAAGACAACTCGCCAAAGCTGCAAGTAAATAACAGTGCCGGGAAGTCGAAAAAGGAAACGGGAAAGTGGTGTGGGTTCCGTAAGAGCTCCACTCATAACACAAGTGAGTGTCGAGCCAAGCAGTCATTGGTGGCTGAGCTAAACGTTTAAGAATAAGATGCATGTTCTCACTCTGAGTCAGAACCTGACAAGGGGAATGAAAAAGGGAAGCAGATTATCGATGCAGAGCCCAACACTACTATTGCCACCACAAAGATCTAGAAGGAGGAACCTGAAGATCTAGAGGAGGAGGAGTGATGAGCCTCATAAATAGGTAATCATATGGGCCCATTTTACCTCCTAGTAAAATCAACCATTCTCTTAGCTTATTGTATGATTTTTTGATTATATTTATGCTTATAGGGTGAGTTGAGTTAGTTATGATGCCATGTGGTCTAACATGTATTTAATGCAGATTATTGATGGATTCAGAGGCCAAAGTCAAGGATCCAGTGGTCAAATTGTAGCAATAACTCGAAGTAGATAGAAGAGAAGAGTTATAGGAGGGAATCCCCCTCATTTATTACTCCTCACTTTGAATTCCCCTTCATTCAGCTCAGAGTACAAGCAGCTGAATGATGCACTAGAAGGCAGGCGAGCAAGTGGAGGATGACTGATAGTTATCTCGTGTTTGGAGAGCCAAGCCTCCCTAATTTTAAGGAAGTTGTTGGTAGGTTCAGATGTATAAGTAGAGAGGCATAGGGCCTCACTAGGGTCAGATTTTTTTTCCTTGTGAAAACTCTACTCAAATTTCGAGCTTATTATTTTGTGACAATTTCATGTAATCTTGCTATTGTTTTGATAATGAAGATGGAAGCCTTTTTGAGCTAGCACTGAGTTACCTCAGAGGAATGAATCTCTTGGGTTAGAGCCCAATCCAAGCAACCAAAATTCTCTTTATTTTTATTTATATGCTTTACATAAGTTTGTAGATTAATTTGTTGTTAGATGTATTTTTCTTATGATTACGAATAGGTTGCTTTTGATGATTTAGTAGCTTGCTCCCATTTATTCTTTCTGTAGCAAGTTAAGGAGTGATTAGAGAAGATTCAAAAGGATAGTTGCAATGCTTTGGCCTCTCTTCCTCCCTTCGGGACCATGATTTCAGCCAAAGACTCTCTTGCTACCCCACAAACACAAATTTTCCTCATTCCTAGGACTTCTAGTGTTTGCAGCTCTCTAGTAGATTGATAGTCCAGTTTTGCTTTGCTTTAGACCTTATTTATCATGTTCACTTCTTGATTTATAGTATTCATCTTTCATGCTTTCCTTCCTTGTAGCATTTACCAGCATTTCCTTCTACACATCATAGTTTAGGGCATTTTAATGCAAAACTCTATTTTTTTCCTAGGATGCACTCATTTCATTGGTTGCTTGATTTTCTTGGTTGATTTTCTATTTCTATGCAGCAGATCTCTTCTAGCAGTAGGAAAACTTACCAAAAATCACACCCTCCATCTGATCCATGCCCTATAGGTCTCCCACACCTCACCTCAATTCTACCCTAGTTTCCTTCATTTTTCATAGAACTTCTTCCTCTCTCCTTGAGCAAACCTAATCATCTTTCTCTCTCCTGGTGACTCATGGTAGACCTTAGGTTTCCTAACACCTCATTCCAACCTTCATCCACCTTTTCCATGCACTCTCTCACCCTCAAAATAGTGAAAATTGCTCTTGGCCTCCTCCTGTAAGCTCCTGTAGTTTCCCTATTTTCCTCCTCTAGTTTTCCTATGTCCTCCTATAGTTTTTCCTGTAGGCTTTCTTTTGAGGGATGAGTGTGGGAAAAGCCTCCAGAAGGCCACCTAAGACCTCCTAGGACCCATCTACACCATCCTAAATCCTTCCAATCTCCAAAACCGCCCTCCAACACCACTTGTTCGCTGCCACACTCACACACAATAAATTAGATGCATGTTAAATTCACATAAAAACACATAAAAATATAAAAATATGTTTTTTTCTTATTTACTTTCAGATATAGCATGGTTAACTATTGTTTACTTCCTTGAGAAGGTAATGGCATTTCTTTCATGGCTTTCATAGTGTTTTTTGGAAAAGGTAGAATTAGCTTGTTAATTAAGGTTTACTAGGTTTTGCTTTACATTCCAGTATTTCTCCTCTCTATAGTTAGAATAGCATATGTAGAGAAACCTTTCTTTCCTTTCATCATATATAGAGCTTTTTCTAAAATCTATAGAAGTTGGCTTGAGCTCCTAGGGATCTCATGTCAGCTGACTAAGTGACAACTTGTAGTGAGAACTAGTACTTGTGCATATAGCACCGACACTTCCATGTTTGTTACGAACTACCGGGTTGATAAAAGTAAAGTTGGCAGCCCAGGAGTTGCAACATTCTTGCTACAATACTAGCACTCACCACTTTTTGGTGTCGTTTCCAGGGAAGCGTCAGAGTATTCTGTGATTACTACTTTCTTCTATTTCCTATTGCAACATTCTACTAATAGTTTATTTCAGCAAAAGTAGACTAGTCATTTCTTTTCTTTCAGTTCCACATTTCCTTGCTTTCCCTTTCAATTCTGGAAATTTCCATTCAGCAAGTTCATTTTAGCTAGTTGTAATTTGTTTTGTTCAACCACAATTTCAATTTCTACAGGTACTATCAGTGTGGGGAAAAGAAATAAAAAACCAACCAAAAATATTTCCTTTCATGCCTCGTACAATTAGAGATAACTTAGGAAAAATTTTGTCCAACACCCCTATTGCTTCACACAGCCAACCTTCTCTCTTCTTCAGTGACTACAATCAAGAAGGACCCTTAGGTGAATAGCTAGTCATATTCGAAGAACCTATAGGGGAAGAAGAATAAGAAAACATTCCTCTGGAGCCAATGGATGAAAACAGAAATGCTAGGGGAAATGCAGAAAGAATAGAGGGTACCTTTCCCATTTGGGAGACCAATGCAGACACCAAAACGAAAAAGATAAGTTTGTTAGCCCTACCTCACTTGCATGGTCTAACTACAGAAGATCCTGACACCTTCTTGTTTGAGTTTGTTGTCATCTGTCGAACTTATGATGATGCAGAAGACAAGAAAAAGTTGAAATTGTTCCCTTCTACTCTCAAGGACGTAGCATTGCGCTGGTTCATGGGATCACTTGGCAATAACATCATAACTTGGGCTTAGATGCATCAAGCTTTTAACAACAATTATCGAGACTATTGTAGGTCAAAAGATACTAAATAAGAAATCTTCCGAATGACAACAGGAAGTGATGAGTCCCTAGAAGACTATGAAGAGAGGTTCTAGCTCAATTACAAAAGGGTCGGTTGTACACTTGACCCTGAGTCTTTGAAGCTGGTCCTACTCAGGGGAATCTGGGAAGACCTTCTGGACACCCTCCATCTACTGGCTGGGGGAGACGTCTACCAATTATCCTATGAGGACATAAAGATTGTTTTTAGAAACCATTGTAGAGCATCTAGAAAGAAAGGTGTGGGGAGTCAACCTATAGCCAATACCTCTTCTTCCAATTCATCCATTAAAGGTGAAATTGGAAGCATGTTGGAAGACTTTAAGAGTGAGATGCTTCAGACTCTTGCCATGCAAATGGATACCTTACATATCAAAAGAAAAGAGGAAGCAGAGAGGGCTTTGGCCATTTTTTGCCCTAGATGCACCAGGAGGCATCCTAGGCATGAATGCCCATTGAACTCTATAGAGGTCTGTTCAGTCTGTGAAGAAAATCATTCTACAGATAAGTGCCCTTCCGTGCCTCGACTTAAAGTTGTATACCAAGGTGCTGAAGGAGTCATTGAATAGATCTATTACATAAACCAAAAAAGGCCGCTTGGACCTAGACCATACTAGCAGGGGATGCAAGGGAGATCTCGGGCATACTACAACCCCAATCAAGTCACCTCCATACCTTCTTAGGGCCCCCTTTCTCATCCTTCCTGGTCCACGCCTCCTCCCTAGTCCTTCACATCTCAATATCATGCCCAACTAGCCGCTCATTCATTTCAACTCTATGATCATCCGCAACCTTAGTGGAATGCATCTCATCAGGGGTGGAGGCCCTAATAAAACTCTTTTCCTACTCTTCTGCCTCCACCACCTACCCAACCACAATTGTTACCTTCTACTCCACCAAGGTAACCCCAAATGCCTGTCCAGCCAAATCCGAACCCGAACAACAGACAAGCTCAGCAAGTGCATAGTAGGGAACCATCATGCCCAACTTATGTTGTGGAGATTCAAGAAATTAACTTGTGATCTGGGAAAGTTCTCCTAGATAGCCTGCCTCCACCTAGGGAGGTTGTGGAAGATAGAGAGGAAAGCGAACCTAAAGTAAATCCACCCTTTCTTGAGGGACTATCCATGACAATCCAGCCTCTAGAAGAGACTGAACTCTTGGGAGAATTGAAACATTTATGTGTGAAGATACCACTTCTCCAAGCCATAAAAGATGTGCCTATCTACAATAGGTTGATCGAAGAGAAGTGCTTTAGGCATCCAAGAAGGCTCAAGAGAGATTCCCCAACCATCAATGTTATAGGACAACTGTCCGACCTGATGTTGGAGTAGAGAATCTGTCAAAAATATCTAGACCCTGGAAGCCCAGTTGTTGATGTCCACATCAATGGCACAATGGTCCCACATACCTTGATTGATCTGAGAGCTGACATTAATGTGATGACAAGGGACACAATGCTCAAACTTAATCTCCAAGGCTCCTTAAGGAAGACCACGATAGTGCTGCAGCTAGCAGACCACTCCACAGTGACCTCTGAGGGGATTGTGGAAGATGTGATGGTATCCATTGATTCTTGGGAGTACCCTGCTGATTTCTCAGTTGTCTAGCCAAAGGCAAAGCTCACTGAGTATCGCCTCATTCTGGGAAGATCCTGGTTGGCTACAACCGATGCCTACATCAAATGTCGAGTTGGGAACATGACCATAAAGAATGGGCACATGTCCAAGAATTTAACCCTATATCCTCCTGCCCAACCCTTGCTAGAACATGAACTACCTCTCTGGTTGGAGGAGGAGGATGAGGATGAAGTTTATTCTACACCACTTTATACATTAGAAATCGCCATGGGGGGAAGCCACAAGATGATGATTATATGATTGAAATTTTTATTTAGAATCCACCTCCCAATGCATCACCATTAGAAGACATAGTAAGAGAAACCCAAAACAATCCCTCAACTCATCTCTGTGTGGCCAACCCCACTCCTCTCCATGTTAAAAATATAGCTTTCAGCCAAGAGAGAACATTGAAAATCAATCCATCCCTATCTACTTCCCAAGAGAAGGAGCTATGCATCATACTGAGAGAACATCTAGATGCCTTCGCCTCGAGTTATAAGGAGATGAAAGGAGTGCACCCTTCAGTATGTACTCATCATATATACATCAAGGAAGATTGCAAGCTAGTTAGGCAACCACAAAGGAGGATGAACCTAGAACTTAATGATATCGTTAAGGAAGAATTGCAGAAATTGCTTGATGCAGGATTCATCTATCCCATTTCTAATAGTGAATGGGTCTCTCCTTTGGTGCTATTACCAAAGAAAAATGGTAAGTGGAGAATCTGTGTCGACTATCAGGAATTGAACAAGGCCACTAAAAAGGACCATTTTCCTTTACCTTTCATAGATCAAGTGTTAGATGGTCTGGCAAGGAAAATGTTTTTCTCTTTCATAGATGGGTTTAGCGATTCCACTCTGATTTAAATCAGCCCAGAAGACCAAGACAAGACCACTTTCACTTGTCCTTGGGGTACCTTCACATACTAGGTCCTTCCTTTTGGTTTGTGCAATGCTCCAGCCACTTTCCAAAGAGCGGTATTGAGTATATTTTCTGAATTGGTTCTGTTAGCCTCCTGCTCATAGCAGGTATTCACCTTTCGTGATCGACATATTTACATGCCAAATATGTCATGCTTTGCTTCCAGCAATGTTCCATATTTGAAATTTGCTACTATGGCAAATGCGGGCACACCCACCAGTTATGCCTTCATTTGAAATGTCTATTGATAATATTTCTGAGCAAGGAATGCATCATATTGAAGAGTCTGAGGACCAGTCTTCTCCTTTTGTCAAATCTTTAACGGAGCATGATGAATATTCGTTTGGTTCAACCGCAAATGAGATCTTTTCTGCCCAAACCATCAGAAGCTCAGGCAGAGTACGAAGTTTACTCCTTGATGAGTGCACACTGAATAGTTCTGTTTCCATTGCTGAATTGTCAACATCCTCGCAACAAGAGGGCAAGATTACTGGGATATCATGTACAAATGAAGATAGCTGCTATACTAACATGAATTCAAAGAACACAACTGGAGACGTGGCATCTAATGCAAAGGATTTATAATGTGCAGCAAACCTATCTGAAACAGCTCTTGTACCCTCTCATAGGATGTGTTATGAGAGTGGGTGAACCCAGTTCTTTCAAGTAACTTTAGGAAGCCCTCACAGGTGAATCAAATGGGATCTCTGTGAATTTATTTACTCTCAAGTCGGTGTCAAGTTGAACTTAATCAAGTACAAGCTGTTTGAAATTGATCCTATACCACATGCATATTCACTGATTTCAAATTGTCATATTCAAAGCAGCGTAGGAGCAAAGTCATCTTTGCCATTTATCTTGCTTTGTGGATGCCGGCCCAAGGATTTATAATGTGATTCTTTATTAATCACAATGTTTAGCATGAAAGGCAAGCAGCCAAGGATTCTTGTTCAAGTTCCATACATCTGCAGGGAGGAGCTGGCTGCATAGTATTCTCCAATGTCAGAGGATAGTGATGATTGTGTTGGTTATCGCATGATACGGTATAGTGATTCTCCTCAGCATATTTCAGTGACTCAATCCGATCAAGTTATTAGCAGTCCTACGAGCCCTGTTTCACCACAAAGGAACCAAAGGACCATTAATGCTGTTGGAAGCCAGTTTGGATGCTCTTATGAGGACTACAATGCTACAAGTCCTATTGGAAAACATCTTCGTTTGAAGGGTGATCTGAAAACAGTTGCTCAAATAAACAATGAAGAACTAAGAAAAAAGAATAAGCTTGTGGAAGACCTCCATAATACTATCCAAGAGAAGAATAAGTATTTGGAAACATCTAAGGAAAAACTTTCAAAATTGGAATATTATATTGTGTTGACAGATTCTGCTCACCAGAAAGCAGAGGAAAATAGGCAACTTAATAGGGATTTGGAAAGGCAAATGCTTGAACTTGAGCAGAGACGCAAAGAATTAGACCAAAGAGAAGCTCAAAATGATTTTGAAAAGAAAAAGCTGGAAGAAGAAAAGAAAAAGGTTTATAACAATTGTTAAAAGCACGAGCTCTTCACGTGGATATCCTTATTACTCTGCACCTCTTCGCTGAATGCTTCAATTAAGTACTTCACTCTAAAATGGAAAATCTGCAGAGTCCATCTTAAGCCTCTTGATGTATGAGCATACCTCACATCTTGAGGTGTTGCATTCTGCCACAATCTTATACAATTTTTTGTTTTGTCTTCCCTCTATGTATGCATGCCCAGTGCGATATTTTGAAATGCTGTTTCTGGCGTTTCCTCGAGCTCCTCGAGCTTTAAGGTGATCCAGAGTGGTATTTTATCTATGATGATCTAAAAGTGGAGCAGGAGCTGTGATTCAGAGATCTATTGCAAGGTTAAATTCCAGGGCGTGAGATCGAAGCTGTCAGGCATAGAAGCAGTCAGATTGGCAAGAAAAGCAGCTATTAAGAGAAGGTGTCCCTGCGAAAAGCCAAATCGTTGTAAAGAGGATGGGCGATCTTGATCCAGAAGCATGGAGAGGGGCATGTCAGAGAAAGTTCGCTAAGTCGGGGATTATCAAAAGTGCAGAAGAGGTTGCTGATGTTCAGAACTTTGCATTGTGTGTGGAGATGGCAATAGCAGCAGTAGGGCATTTGTATGCCTTCCCTTACAACCATTATGCAGACATGAATCTAGATGCATCTGGTGATCTACGTGGCAGTCTGATCCATGCATTGAGTTTCAATGATGTTCTCCATGATACTGTACACAAGTTTGCACCAACATATCATGATTATATCCTCTATAGCTTTAAATTAAGTATCAAGCACGAACAAGTATCTCTGGACAGGAAATGGGTGTAGCACAAAATCAGAATCACATGCTTGGATCTAGCATAATCGA
>APFE031758753.1:127775-166948 GCA_000404065.3 Pinus taeda | reverse complement strand
AACCTTCTCTTCCTTCCTCCAGTACCACATTTCATAAATTTTCAAACTAGATACTCTTGAAGCACAACAACATAATCTGAAGGCCATGTTTCATTCAATTTTCATACTGGACCCATCAATATCATTGAAGTACACAATCAATCAACACTAGCATCATCAATCTCTGAATCACTGAAACCCTGTCAACACCTGTAGTCACCAGAACACAGGGTAGAACACAGAACTCTGCAACAACGTTTAGATCTAACTGTATCATCAATTATTTACTATAACTTTGCTGCATTTCCTGACTTCATACATACCTAGATCATTACATATACAAGGATAATATGTGTGTTAGCAATTAGATCTAGTCCATCAGATCACATAAATATAGGTCATTATGATCCCGATCCATTATTCATCCATCAACACTGAAGCTAAACACAATCAACCAAACTGAATATGTTGAATACTGACACCAATAAACAGTCATCAGAGCTCATCAACAACCATAACCACTTGTAACTTCAAACATCATAGCTAATATGGTATATGCTACTTAGATGTATCTCACCTGCGTATGTATGCGCTTTTATCATAGTCAACCAACGTATAAATCTATAAATATTCCTTCATGATTTGTAGCTATTCCAAACTTGATTATACCCAGATCATAATATTTACATAACATTACATGCGTCAGTATACAGATCTAGACTTAACAAGATCAAACAGTATAGAGATGATTCATTCCAAGCCATTAGATCTCGATCTATCCTTAGATCTTGTTCTCCATCAACCGCAGAGATTCCTCCTTAGCTCAGATCAAGCAAGGTATCATGAAACCATAACCTACATACTGGATCTCATACTTCATCATATATTCAAGATTTTCTGAATACCTTTGCCTAATGATATTCTTCTCCTTTTATAGTCTTAGGCCTTACTCAATACCATGGTCCAAAACCATTTGGAACCAATACTAGGGACACAATACCTGGGTTCAACACTTCGGATGCAATACCATGGACCCAAAAAATAAGCTTTCCCACATGTACGCTCTTTTCCGTGCATGAAAGTGCGTGCATACACATACACGACTTTTGATTAGCAATCCCACGTGTATATGTGCCTTTTTATATAGTGAACTTGCATGTATAACCTGCGTGCATGCCCTACTTGGTATATAGCGAACCTGTGTATATACACGACTTGGTATATAGTGAACCTGTGTGTGTTCATGACTTGGTATATAGTGAACCTACGTATATGCTTTTCTTTCTTCATTCTTTGTAGTCTGATCATCAATTCTTTGCTACTGACCTGTTGCACTATGATCTCTCATCTGTGTGAGTTTCCATCAAGGACAGCACTTGTATCATAATGCCAACAATCTCCCCCTTTTAACTTGATGGAAAAGCTAACTTGTCATACTAAGAATTGTCATCTTAATGAGTTGTCATTGTTCATTGCATCTGAACTAATTCCTTTGAGCTATCCTACATCCCATGTATTCTGTTACATCTGATATCTCTTCTGTAGATTCTGATACCATATTCATCTAGTTATATATAAGTGAGTTGTTCTTCTACAAGTGGGTTTCCATCAAGTACAACACATGCATCATAATGCCAACAAACTTTTTAAGACTGAAGGGACTATGTTAGGTCATGTAATATCTCAACAAGGACTGCAAGTTGACCCCAACAAAATTTCCATCATCCAAAGGATCCCACCTCTTCAAAAGGTGAGAGACGTCAAAAGTTTCCTAGGCTTAGATGGATATTACAGGAGATTCATTAAAGACTTCAGCAAGCTAGCTTCTCCTTTGTTTGGCCTCCTAGGAAAATATGTTGAGTTCATATGGTTGGAACACTATCAAGAAGCCCTAGATACCCTGAAGAGAAAGTTAGTGACTGCCCCAATTCTCAGAGGCCCAAACTGGGCCCTACCCTTTCACATTCACAAAGATGCCTCAAACAATGCTATAGGAGTAGCCTTAGGAAAAATTGATGGAAAGTCACCTTATGCCATATACTTCATAAGAAATAACTTTTCAAAGACAGAGTTAAACTATATCTTGACCAAGAAGGAACTCCTAGCCGTTGTGCATTCCTTAAACAAATTCAAACATTATATCACAGGCTATCAAACCTTTGTGCACACTGATCATGCTGCAATTAGATATTTAATGAACAAACCAGATGTAAATGCTCGCATTATTAGATGGTTGATTTTAGTGCAACAGTTTGATTTGACAATTATTGACAAGCCTAGTAAAGAGATTGTTGTTGCTAACTTTTTGTCTAGTATAAATTTGCCTGCAGGTGAAGAAGGAATGGTGGATGACCAAATTCTAGATGAACACCGTTTTTCTATATCAGTACTCTCTCCATGGTTCGTTGATATAGCAAACTACTTGGTTTCAACAAAGTTCCCACCACACCTATCCTCAAAAGAGAAGAGAAAGATAGTAAGGAAAAGCGCCCATTTCACCTAGATTGGAGGAAATCTCTTCAAACATGGCCCAGATCAGATCTTCAGAAGATGTGTCAGGGAGGAGGAAGTTTTTGATATTCTCCCGACCTATCATGATGGGCCTTGTGGAGGTCATTTTGCAGCAAAAGGAACCACCTTCAAGATATTGCAACCAGGCTACTACTGGCCCACTCTTCATCAGGATGTGAAGAGATATATGAGCCAGTGTGATTGGTGTCAAAGGATGGGGAAACCCACTCCAAAGGATGAAATTCCCCTGCAACCTCAAGTGACCTTTGAGCCATTTGAGAAATTGGGCATGGACTTCGTGGGGCCTATCAACCCCCCTCTAAAGCAGAATCAATACATCATTGTGTGCACCGACTACCTGACAAAGTGGGTGGAGACAAAAACAATCAAAGCAACGATAGAGGAAAAATTAGCTGAGTTTTTTAGAGAAAACATATTCTACAAGTTCGGGTATTTGAGAGAGTTGGTCACAGACCAAGGCAGTCAGTTCATTTCCAGCCTAATTGAAGACCTACTCACAAATCATAAGATCAAGCATAGGACTTCCACCCCTTACCATCCACAAGCCAATGGGCAAGTGGAGGTCACTAACAGAGCATTGGAAGGGATCCTAACCAAGGTAGTAAGCGGCAGAAGAAAAGACTGGGCTGACAAATTAGTTGAGGCTACTTGGGCCTACAACACAACATTGAAGACCACCACCAGGTTCACACCCTATGAACTGGTCTATGGGAAGAAGGCTTTACTATGAATAGAGTTTGAATTAAATACACTAAGGATGGCAACTCAGCTGGACCTTTACCTTAGCCATGCACAAAAGAAGAGATTACTTTAGCTCAATCGATTGGATGAATATAGATTGCAAGCCCTTCTCCATATAGAGGTAGTTTAGCTTTAGAGAAAGATATGGCATGACAGAAATATCAGGGAGAAGCAATTCCAAGAGGGAGATTGGGCACTACTCTATGATTCAAGATACAAGGATTTCAAAGGCAAGCCAAGGACAAGACGGTTGGGACTCTACATTGTGAAGAAATGCGATGAAAATGGTTCAGTTCTAATCATAACCATTGATGATGAAGCCATCCCCATGCTTGTCAATGGACATCGATTGAAAGTCTACAAGAAACCCCTCTCCAAGTGAGAGTTTATTGAAGATTTGAATAAAACGGTGATGGTAGTGGAGCATGTCCTAGCTCCCACTTCACCCACTCACTGAAGAAAAAGAGAAAAATAATGACTCAAGTGAAAACCTCCATGAGGTGCTTGAGTCCCATCATTGGGTTGAAAACCTCTCCTGAGGCGACCTAGTGATGTCAAAAAAAAAAAAAGAGAAAAAGAGAAAAAAAGGGAAAGAATAAGATCCTTCATGAAAACCTCCCTTGGAGGCACCCACGATAGGAAATTAGGGTGAAAACCTCTCTAAGGTGCCCTAGTTGTTTACAAAGAAAAAAAAAGGAAAAAAAGGAAAAAAAAAAGAGAAAGAAAAATGAATTTTTATTGCATTGTAGGTTTGTAGGAGGACTCCAGGGAGTAGAAGAAGGTGCCATGGGAACCCTAACATTCATACCAACACACTTCTCATCTTCTCCACACCTTCCTCCATCCTTTTTCACATCTCTTTCTCCCCACTATACCTCTTTTTCCAAAACTGTGTTTTGTACAAGAGGCTTTGTGTTTTGTACAGGAGGCTCCTTTAGGAATTACAAAGAGCCAAAAGTGTCTACAGGAGGCAGATTGAGGGACAAGAACATCTTCATGAGGAACCTATGATCCCTCTTACCACCTTCAAGCCTCCTTACCATCATTTCGAAGCCTGTGTCACACTCCAAGCATCATTATTTTTTTCTTGTCCAAGAAAAAACACAAAAAGACAACTTTTCAGTTTTAAAAGAAAAAAAAAACAAAAGTAAAAGTAGGAAAAGGCACTAGTATCCTTACCTGAAGCATACCTACTATCCCTCCATCACTCATTACACCTCTGGCATTATTGTCGAGCTCCAAGCATACGGAAGAGCTAAAGTTTCCAGGGGAGAAGCAACTACAGGAGCTCCTGTAGGAATTCCTATAGCAGCTAATCCCATAGAAGTCCAGCCAACAACAAAAGAGTGCACATTTGTACGTTGAAAAGGCCCATGCAGCTCAGCTCCAACAAAAGAAGAACCTACATGCATGAAGAAAAATGAAGGCATGCAGCAGAGGAAGCCACAACACCTCACAACAATTACACTCAGATCATTGGTAAGTAACTAAATCACTCCTCTATCTGCATTTGTGTAATTAGAAATAATATGAAGGCAACAAAATGGTTGAAATCGAAAGGTGGCCAGTTAACTTGGCCACCTTCATTTAGTTGACTCCACTCAACCGAGATGTCACCCACATGTGCGCACAGTAAACTCAAACATAAGATGCCAAGGACAGGTAGTGGGAGGAAGTGTTAACTCCGATGCAATAATGAGGGATGATTACAAGGAGGGGCCATGATAACCAAGTAGGTGGGGACCAACGTCCTAATTTGGGCAACATACACCTTGCTAGCTTAGCACTCATAACTAAAAATATCCATAAAAGGTAATGAGCACTCCTCCCCATGTATTCTCACCACCTTTTCTTTGTTCTCTCTTTGTAACTCAGCCACAACAGTCTCCTTATGCCTCCACAGCTTCGTAACCACCATCCTCCATTGATTTCCTCCATATTCTTGCTCTCAGCATTTTCTACAGGAGCACCTATAGGAAATCTACAGGAGCACTTACAGGAAATCTACAAGAGGGACAACAGGCTTCTACAGGAGGGGAAGTGAGTCATTTTGAAGATAGAAAATGTGACTTATTGCACAAATTTTAGTCTGAGGTGCTAGGGTTCATGAATTCCCTCTAATTATATATCAAAATTGGAAGTAGTGGTCTCAAATTGAAGATAAAACGAGTCTTTAAGAGGGAAGAAAATACATAAAAAAAAAATCTATTTACTTAAAAAAAAACACAGTCCCCTCTGTTTTCCTATTTCTCTCAAAATCCTTGTCTCCACCTCCATATTTGTTTTTTCAAAAGAAGTACAGGTAGTATGGCAGGGGGTTTATGAGAAAAGAGCCTACTAACTCCACTAGACTCCATGCACATGCTCAAGTGGTAGACATATTTACAAGGGCAAACTGGATGAATTTCTTTGAAAAGTTTAGAGGGTTTGCTGATGAAATTGCCCAAGAATTTGCTCTCTCTCTGGTCCCTCACACAAGACATCATGCAATTATAACCATTAGAGGCCTCTCCATTGAAATAACCCCTAAATTCATTAGTAGGGTCACTACCCTTCCTCTTGGGCTGCCTTGGAGTATAGATGAGAAACCAATTGGCTAGGCTACCAAGAAGAAATTTTTCCAAGATAATGAAACCCCTGTTGAAGACAAAAATGGAATTAGGATGGCTAGTATACCATATGCCTAGGATGAGGTTAGCTACCAAGTGATCAAATACATTTCTTGTGAGGGGAGGCACAACATTATTTATGGATATCATTTCAGAATCCTCCATGACTTGAGATATCGCATGGATACCCCAACACCTCAAAAGCTCAGTATCCCTTACTTTCTCCTTCAGTCCCCATCGACTCTAGCACTAAGGTACAAACAGGAAATTCACAGTAGCTAGCTCACCATGGCCTAATCAAGATCCTATTAGAAGAAGCTCCATACCCTTACACTCCCTATAGCATGGGAAGTTTTCAAAAATATGACAGCTGAGGATGACATCAAGGCATTAACCTATGATGTCAGTCCTATTGTTAGTAAGGAGGAAGAACAGTAAGGAGGAGAAGATGAAGCCAGAAGTGACATAACAGAGCAAGAAGGGAAGGAGGAAAGAAAAGAAATAGAGGAAGGAAAAGTTGAGATACAGCAGGAGGAAGAAAAAGAGACAAAAGAGGGAGAAAAGGAGGTAGAGGAGGCATACCAAGGAGAAGAGACCCCTGAAACTTTGGAAAGAGAAGCAACAACATCCATCACTGCCCTCAGTACACCAATCAAGCAGAAGCAGAAGAGAAAACGAAAGACCTCCATGTATTTCAAGGCAAGGAAGAGCACAAGAATTAAAACAGGCAAACCTCAGCACTCCTCAACGATTCCCATTACCATTGAATATTCACCATCTGCAATGGTGAAAAAATCACCTTCCAAGATAATTATAACCTATGAAAGGGGGACTCCAAGATCTTCTACATGGAAGGGAAAGGTAATTCTACAAGACCCCAAACCAGGCCTACAAGAGGCTGAAATAGTCCTACAGGAGACATTGTCCAAACTACCAGAGACACAAAAGCTTGGGAAAAAGATAGGAGGATAGCCAGAGGTGAAGGAGGAAGCACAAGAGCTACAAGAACCTAACCTCGAGCCTAATCTTGCCTCCTAATCTTGCCTCTTTTTCAATTCCACTTTTTCTTGAATTGGAGAAAGACAGAGTGAGAACACATAAGTGGATGTAGATAGCTAACTCCAAAGGAGTTGAGGATATTGGCCACATGAAAAGCAAACTTAGGGAAATGGGAAAGGAATTGAGTGCTCTCAGAGACAGAGAAGCCATCACAAGAAGCCACCTTGAGAATGAGAATGAAATACTAAGGAGGAAGTTGTAGGAGAAAGAGACTCATTTGGCATACATGACCAGCTTATCCATGGAAGCATTATAATGTAGAACACTAGCCAAATCTTATGGCCTCTATCTGAAGGATCAATGGCTTCAGTTCCAAATAAAAACTTTGGCACTAAGAGGCACAATTCCTTTCCAAGACTGCAGGAAGTTCATGGATTTGTGTGACCAAAGCACCTTCGAGGACAAAGCAAAGATGGCAAAATTCTACCTACACAACATGGCCCTCACAAACATGAATGTGTCGGACCCTAATGCCAAGCTAGCGGATCTGCAATTAATGGCCATGGCCTCATGGATGAACCATGAAGAATTGAGTGTAGCAGAAATGAAAAGGTTGCTAATAAAGGAGTAGAATGAACCATTGATGATAAGAGCTGAGACATCAGATCCTATGGCACTCATCAACACACACAACCTACTTGCCAATGACCCTCAAATTTCCCTTAAATATCTAGCCAATCAAGAACAAGCCATTGCACACTTTGAACATATGTTTAGGCTACTTGGGGGGGACTATGTGCATGCATGCATGAGAGGCTGGAACACCCTACCTCACAGTTTGCAGATCAGGGAATACCATTTCCCCATGAGGCTAAGGAGGCATTAAAAAGAGTGCCAATATAGAAGCGCTCCATGGAAAGGTTGAAGGTCAACTGGATTGGCCTGAAACTGAGTCCTCCACTCATATTACGCATGCTGGAAGGTAGAAGAGAAGAATAAGAGGAGTAGTGGAAGGACATAGACAGAAAGGCAGGATTTTATGGGGAACATAAACAGGCCACAATAGAGGCCTCGGATGCTAGGGAGGCAACTAGGGCCATAAAAGATGAAGAGCTTGACTAGGTTTCTCAGAGGATGAGCAACACCTTCAGTAGGGGGTGATGATGAGCCTCATAAATGGGTAATTATATGGGCTCATTTGACCTCCTAACCTAGTCAAATCAACCATTCTCTTAGCTTATTGTATGATTTTCTGATTATATTTATGCTTATACGGTGAGTTGAGTTAGTTATGATGCCATGTGGTCTAACATGTATTTAATGTAGATTATTGATGGATTTCAAGGTCAAAGTCAAGGATATAGTGGTCAAATTGCAGAAATAAATCAAAGTAGACAAAGCAGAGGACTTATAGGAAGGAATCCCCCTCATTTATTACTCCCCACTTTGAATTCCCCTTCATTCAGCTCAGAGTACAAGCAGCCGAATCATGCACTAGAAGGCATCCAAGCAAGTGGAGGATGACTGGTAGTTATCTCGAGTTTTTGGAGCGAAGCCTCTCTGATTTTAAGGAAGCTATTGGTAGCTTTAGATGTATAAGTAGAGACGCCTAGGGCCTCACTGGGGTTATATTTTTTTTGCTTGTGAAAACTATTCTCAAATTTCGAGCTTATTATTTTGTGACAGTTTCATGTAATCTTGCTCTTGTTTTGATAATTAAATGGAATCCTTTTTGAGCTAGCGCTGAGTTACCTTTAAGGGCTAAAGCTCTTGGGTTAGGGCCCAATGCAAGCAGCCAAGCTTCTCTTTACTTGTATTTGTATTCTTTACTTCAGTTTCTAGATTAATTTGTTGTTAGATGTATTTTTCTTATGGTTAAGAATAGGTTGCTTTTGATGATTTAGTAGCTTGGATCCATTTATGCTTTCTGTAGCTAGTTAAGTAGTGATTATAGAAGACTCAAAAGGCTAGTGGTAGTGCCTTGGCCTCCCTTCCTCCATCTGGGACCATGATTTGAGGCAAAGACTCTCTTCTTGCCCCAAAAACACAGATTTTCCTCATTCCTAGGACTTCTACTGTTTGCAGCTCTCTAGTCGATTGATAGTCCAATTTCACTTTTCTCTAGATATTCCTTAACATGTTCACCTCTTGATTTGCAATACTCCTCTTTCATGCTTTCGTTCCTTGTAGAATTTACTAGCATTTCCTTCTACACATCATAGTTTAGGGCATTTTAATGCAAAACTCTGTTTTCTTCGTAGGATGCACTCATTTCATTGGTTGCTTGTTTTTCTTGGTTGATTGTTAATTTCTTTGCAGTAGATCTCTTCTGATAGTAGGCCAAATTACTAGCAATCACACCCTCCATCTGATCCATGCCCTATAGGTCTCCCAAACCTCACCTCAATTCTGCCCTAGTTTCCTTCATTTTTCATAGAACTTCTTCCTCTCTCCTTGAGCAAACCCAATCATCTTTCTCTCTCCTAGTGACTCATGGTAGACCTTATGCATCCTAAAACCTCATTCCAACCTTCATCCACCTTTTCCACCCACTCTCTCACCCTCAAAACAGTGAAAATTGCTCTCGGCCTCTTCCTGTAGTTTTTCCTGTAGGCTTTCTTGTGAAGGCCGAGCATGGGAAAATCATCCAGAAGGCCACCTAAGACCTCCTAGGACCCATCTGCACCATCCTACATCCTTCCAAGCTCCAAAACCGCCCTCCAACACCACCTGTTCACTGCCACACTCACACACAATAAATTAGATGCATATTAAATTCACATAAAAACACATAAAAATCTAATTTTTTTTTTTTTTCTTATTTACTTCCAGAAATAGCATGGTTAGATTTTTTTTACTTCCTTGAGTAGGTAATGGCATTTCTTTCATGGTTTTCATAGTTTTTTTGGCAAAAGTAGAATTAGCTTGTTAATTAGGGTTTATTAGGTTTTGCTTTACATTCTAGTATTTCTCCTTTTTGCAGTTAGAATAGCATTTGTAGAGTAACCCTTCTTTCCCTTCATCATACATAGAGCTTTTTATGAAATCTATAGAAGTTGGCTTGATGATCTGAAATCACTCGTAAATGACCTTCGATAAATAATGAAGGTATTACAGACTCAAGTGTTGGGGTGTGCCTATGTGATTTTATGCAACGGATCAATAAGATTGTGAAATATACAGACACTGAAACAGTAAGAGAAACACAGTAAACAAACACATAAACACAACAAATTTAATAAGGAGTTCACCCAATCCTCCTGGGCTACGTATCCTAGTCCAACCTTCAGTGGTGGTCTTTTTATTGTGACTTAAAGCAGATTTTTTACAATAGTGAGCTCAAATTGAGTCTCACAGAACAGATGATGATCAGTAGGATTGTACTTGGATTCCTCAAGTCTCTAGAGTACACAGACTCCCCTTACTGAATCTCAACCTCAACTAGTCTTAGTGGTATGAGTCCAATTTGGTACTCAATACCTGACAGGTATACACAGAAGAGTTGTTTGAACCTCTCAGGGCTTCTTTAGAGTTCACAAACTCTCGGACTCTCTCTATCTCTGTCTTCTCGATGTTGCCTTTGTCTTTAAGTCAGCTCAGCTTCTCTGTTCTCTGCAATTTACTTCTCTCTTGCCTCTTCACTTTCTGCTTCTCTTTCTCTGCCTCCCTCTTCTCTTTACTCTTTGTCTGTTTGTGGCTTAAATCCAATCCACCCCCTGACTTTTTGTTTCCACTTCCCGACTCTCTGGATCTCCTACCTTTTCCTGCTGGAATTCCCCTCCTCTGCGTCATCATCACTGTGTAATGCTTCACAGAGAGGTGGCCACTTGTTTCCGCATGAATTGAGTGTCAGTTCTCTTTGAATGATCATAACTTCCGTTGCTCCAAGATTTCCCACAAAATTGATTCCTTTGCCAGCTCAGTGGTCATGCCATACCTCAATCTTATATGACTCAGCCTATCTCCCTGTCGAATTCGGTCATCCATCAGATCATTTCTTCGCCATTGATATGGAGCCTCTAGATCCTATGGTCTCCGTCCATATCACATGGGTAAGTAGCATGACCTTTACCTGTGTGATGTGAGCATTTTTATCTCTCATCCGCTGGACGCAGGTCACCCAGTGTATGGCATCGCGGAGGACTCAGTCGAACCCACCTACCGCTTGAAGCCCTTTCGATATCCTACTAGTTTTAGCATGGGACCTACCTTCTAACGGAATTGGCAATTTCCATATGGTTTTATGGTTTTCCTCATGACCGAGCTCTTAGGGACTTTCTTTCACTGAGGGGGATGCCCTATGATATGTGATTAATGCTTATCAGAAACTGCCTCTATTTTTGGATTTGACCTCATATTTGACAATTTGTACCAGTGCATGGTTACCATGGGCCAATGGTCTATGTGCTTTGATCGAGGGTCCTCGTTGTTCCATGCTGACCACAAATTTCCATTGTTCAGAGGTTATTTTTGATAAGCTTCGACATCCATAATACTTTGAATCTTTAGTATGAGTTTTACAGAGTTCAGGTAACTTTAAGAGTGTTTAAGGATCCAATTCGGATCACGGCCTTCCCACTGAAAAAGCTTCTGGACCACCAAAAGTTGGTTTTCAAGCATTGACTAAGTGAGGGTATAGCTGTCTCACTTGTCCAATCCCTATCAACTTTGCATTGCTTGGCTTTGAACCCTTGAGTCTGATCTTGAGGTACTCAACATCTCCCCTAAGTGTCGTCCTCACCTTCCTGTCCAAAACTGTGTCTTCCTGCAATTCATTGAGATATTCAGGTAATGGATCATCAATAGAAGGCAATTGACTTTGCTCTTCGGGATCTTCAATTAATGAAGGTTCAAATAGTCTCAAGCTGTCTGCATTAACAACTGAGTAGATGTGCATGTAAGATGGTAAATCAAGGTGAAAAGCATTCTCACCAATTTTCTCAAGTATCTTGAAAGGTCCATACCTTATTGGTTTTAGCTTTTTACCTTCAACTTACATTCTGTCTTTGTTGATATATAGCCAGACTTGATCACCAACTTGGAAACTATGCTCCATCCGATGCTTGTCATGCCTTGCCTTGTATTTGGCTTGGCTCTTTTCCAGCTGTTCCTATGCTGCCTGGTGAATCTCTTAGATTTGTTCAATGAACTTAGTTGCCTTGTCCACATCACCGTGTCCATCAACTGCTATGCCTTTACCAAATACAAAATCCAAGGGAGATCTTGGTGTGAAACCAAAATAGGTCTCAAAAGGAGACCTTTGTGTAGAATAATGTTTTGCTCGATTGTAAGCATGCTGCACATAACACAAATGTTCATCCCAAAGTTTTGGATGCTTGCTGTAATAACATCTGAGCAACTGGATCATTGTCTTGTTGACCACTTCTGTCTAGCCATCTATCTGTGCATGAAAGGCTGTTCTTTTCTTCAGTTTGGTGTCCATCAGTTCCCACAGATTCGACCAAAACTGCCCAACAAATTAGGTGTCTCAATTAGATACAAAGGAAGTGGGTAATCCAAAATGAACCCATACATGCTGAAAGAACAACTTTGTAGTTTGTTCAGTTGTAATTTGTTTATTACAAGGTATCAAAATACACATTTTACTGAACATATCCACAGCAACATATAAATAGTCATGACCTTTCCTAGATTTAGGCAGTCCTCCAACAAAGTCCATGGAAACACTTTCCCAAGGGTGAGAAGGAACTGGTAGTGGAGTGTACAAGCCTAGTTTTATATTGTTGGGCTTGCTTTTAGCACACATGGTACACCCTCTTACATATCTAGAAACCGTCTCATTCATATTTGACCAATAACAAAATCTTTGCAGCTGTGCAACCGTTTTACTTACACCAAAGTGACTTGATATTAGAGAAGCATGTGCTTCTCAAATTATCTTTACTCTTTCAGTTTGTGGAATGCATAGCTTCCCACAATGATACAAGAGTTGATCCTTAATATGATAATCTAATTCTTCTACTGGCTTTCCTAGACTTAAAGTTGCATATACATTTTTAAAATCTATATCTTGAGCATATTGTTCATTGTAGCTCTCATGCAATACTGGGTTATGCTTAAGTATAGTAGATGCGTTTATAATTGGTGTAGATAACATATCTGCAACTTTATTGTGTATGCCCTTTTTATATCTGATGACTAAATGAAACTGTTGTAGAAAACCCATCCATCTATAATGTCTTGATTGTTGCAACTTAGTTTGGGAGTGTAGATATTGAAGTGGTTGATGATTAGTATGTATAACAGTCTCTTTGCCCATTAAATAATGTTTCCACTTTTTCACACTTTACACTAATGCATGCAATTCTTTATCATATGTGGGATAGTTAATTACTGCGGAATTAAATGTCTCAGAATGATAACATATGGGTTTACTGTGCTATATCAACACTTCTCGCATGGCATAGTCACTGGCATCCATTTGGATCTCAAATGGTCTTCGAAGATTGCGCAGTGCTAGTAATGTTGCTGTACTAATTTTTTCTTTCAAGGTGTCAAAGGCTTTCCATTGTTGGCCTCCCCACAGAAACACCTTGTTCAATCCTGTTAAAGCATGTAAGGGAGCTACAATTAAGGAAAAGTTAGAAATGAACTTTCTCTAATATTATGCTGCTCCTAAGAAGCTTCTAACTTTTGTAGTAGATTTGGGTTTAGGCCAGTTTACAATGACTGCCACCTTAGAGGGATCTATCTTCAATTCACCGCCCCCTACTATATGTCTCAAATAATTCAAAGATGTTTTGCCAAATTCACATTTTGAGAGTTTAACATAATTTTTTTCTCTTTTCAAAACATCTAGTGTCTACTTAACATGCTTTCAATGTTCTTCCCACATTTTTCTGAATATAAGAATGTCATCCAGATATACAATAACAAAATCATCAAGAAAAGGTCTGAGTACATCATTCATTATTCTCATGAAAGTAGCAGGAGCATTAGTTAAGCCAAAAGGCATAACTAGCCACTCATACAATCCCTGCTTTGTTTTGAAAGCAGTCTTTCATGCATCTTGTTTTGCAACTCTCACATGATGATATCCACTATGCAAGTCTAACTTGGAAAAATAAATAGCTTCCTCTCACTGATCTAATAGATCATCTATGTGAGGAAGGGGATAATGCTTTTGGATTGTTATCTTATCCAATTCTCGGTAATAAATGCGCATTCTCCACGAGCCATCTTTCCTTTTCACCAAAACAATTGGAGACCCACATGGCGATGTGCTAGGTCTAATGAACCCCTTCTCGAGCAACTCCTACACTTGCTTCTTGATTTCTAAATTCTCTAAAGTGGACAACCTGTACATTCCGATGTTAGGCAATGGAGAATCTTGCTGCAAATTAATATCATGCACTATTTCCTTTTTGGGTGGCAGGCCCTTAGGATATTTATACAAGATATCATATTTTGAAACAAATTTTTCTAAATCACCTTGCTATTTAGAATCATAGCCCTCAAATACATTGGTTTTATCAAGTTTCTTTTCCTTTACAACCATCAATAAAAATTGTTTGCATGAATTTAAAATTTGTTTCATCTGCCTTGAGTTTATGAGAGTATAATTACTCTTGAGCTTATGAGCTTTTACAATGTATTCGATTCCATATTTAACAAGTAGATACTTGTTCTCAGCTCTATAGAAAATAGCTTTTCTATCATACAAGTAAGGACTTCCTAAAGCAATTCCACATATATGGAAAGGAACTATATCTAAGTTAACCTCATCTACAAATGCTGACCCAAAAGAAAACTTAAGTTACATTGTCTAGTCACTTGTAGTTGTGCTTTATCACTTAACCAACCTAATGGGTATGGTTTTTTGTGAGGTGTAGTCAGTAATCCCAACTTCTTTACAATTGCTTCAAAAATTAAATTTACTTGTGAGCCACTATCAAACAAAGCATCAATCTTTTGTTGCTTGGAAATAACTCGAATATGGAAAAGCTCATGTCTTTTTCTCTCATTTTCTTCATTATTAGTAGATTGTGTAGAATTACTGGTACATGCTTCAGAATTTTTACCTTTTATACCTATGTCTACAATGGTTGTTTCATCCCTTATGTCTGACCCCAAATCTTTCTGAATAACTGGAACATTCTTCTTCTTCTTGCCCTCGAACTTCTTAGGTCCCAGCTTTGGATGCAAGATCCAATAGTGCTCATCATCATGCCCATCCTTCTTATAGTGAGTGCATGAAGACTTTCTTTCCTATGCAATGTTGGCCTTCCTCTCTTTCCATTTTTGTTTTCCTTTCTCCTTATTCTTGCTTGGAATGGGCTTGGATGATCCCCCAACTTCTGGGTTCCCATTCTTTCCTCTAGCTTCTGGATGCGTAGCTTGAACAGATACCTCATCTATACTAGTGAGATTAAACATGAGGATAGTGTGCCTCATGTAGCTGTGTAGACCACCTATGTACTTCAACAGAGTCTCAGGTGAGTCTAATGAGATTCCTAGAAGCAAATCTCTTTTCCTAAATTCTTGGGTGTAACCTTGTACACTTTTCCCTTTCAATTGGCGAAGAGTTTGTCAGCTCATCATGGCTTGCTGCATGTAAGCTAGTGGATAGAACTATGTTTTGATTGCAGAAACAAATTCACTCCAGACAGAAAGAATCTTACCATGTTTCTTAATGTTAGCTTGTTTCCTGCCTTCCCACCATACCATGGTAGTGCCTCCGAGGTGTAGGCTGGCGAGCTGAATCTTACTCTTGTCTAAGTTGATACTCTGCGCTCTACAATAAACATCAATTTTTCTGATCCAATTATCCAGCTTCTCTGCATTCAACTCTCCATCATATATTGGTAAATCAAATTTAACATCTAATTTAATCAAAGATGTCTTCTTTTTATGTTCAGGGCTATTAGGAGGTGTGATAAAGTTTTCTTCTTTACCTTTGCCTTTTGAGTGGTCATGGAGGAGAGACTCTTCTTCTCCTTTATCTTATTTGGAGCTTGATGAATCTTCATCTTTATGTTTCCTAAAGTCCCTATACATTTCCTCCATCATGGACCTCATGGCCAGGAAACTATCTATAAATTGGGGGGCCTGGTCCCAAGGGACTTTCTTCTTCATGAGCTCATCCTCGCTCTCCCTCCAGGGTGAAATTAAGGGGCTATTTTCAAATTCTTCACTACTTCCGCTTCTGTCTTTCCGCTCCGCATAGTCCCAAACATTAATTTATTCGCATAACCCACTTTTCACATAACAACATCTTAATCCAAGTGCTCAAATATTTAATATTCTTACCTTGCGGTCCCCTGAGGAAGCGTCACTCTGTCTTGCTGTAGCTCATAGTCGTTTCTACCCCAAACTCAGTGATAAATCCCCCTATTATCTAGTCGAGCCAATGGTCCACATCTCTCGTGATCTTATCTTCTGATGCTTCTAGTTTACACACTAATTCTGGAGTCCACAATATTAGTTGGTCAAACTTACACCTTCCCTGGTTGTCGTCTAACCTCGCGATCCACTCATACAACTTAGATGGCAAGGATGCAAAGTAAATATCCTGGATTTCTGTATACACATAGCGATCTAGCCACTTTTCCTTAGATACTTGCAGAGTTCTATTTTCCTGTGTCGCGAACTCGTAAATCTTCTTGTCTAACCACTCTTCAATTTCCTTATTTGTTGGGTTTCAGTGGCATGACATTAGACATCCCTTATGTAGATCTCGATCCCGGCAATGGAACCATTTGTTGGCTTAGTGGGGCCTGACCCAGGTTCGAAAGTGATTTATCCAAGGAAATGCCAGTACTACTGGCCCTTTCAGCAACAGTCCGCAGAGCGCGAACTAATGTCTCACCCAATGTAGTATGGGAGGGTGCTAGAACCAAGTTTCTGCACCCTGGGGATGTCTGATATGAGGTGATTGATACGCAATTCAACCTTCATACTTATAGCGCTATGCGCACATGCAGGTACCCCGCGCCCTGTGATATTGTCTTCGCGCAACTCTAGTCGCAGCGCGACCCGTGTTATTTACCCAAGTCTTCCTTAATTAGTCTTTGTTAGCTAATTACTTAGATTAAATTCACATATAAGCATTCATACGAGTATTCATCAAGTGTACGCAGTAAATAAATAGAGTAACAGTAATGTATAACATCAAAATAAGGATTCACGAACAGATGCACATAATAAACTTCTCTTTATTAACTTTCAATTCCAAGTACAAACCCGACTCCGCCCTGTGCACTTAGCTGCAGGGGTCCGCGCACTCAGTTGTCGACACTACTAGGCCTCTACTCACTCAGCTACAGAGCCTCTTCCTACCACTATGACCCAGTACACTTCAGATTCCATTCTAGTCTCTAACCTTGCCTTTGTTATTCTATCTATTCTCTACTAAGCTTAGCTCTCCTTACACTTAGAGCGTCGCTCTATTTATACAATCCCATGGTCTGCGGACCATGGATATGCCGACACAACTTTACATTAAATTACAATCTTTTAGGGCAGAAAGCCCTATGACTCATTCTAGACTTCGCGCTCTGCGCCTGCACTTCGCGAAGTTCTACACCATCTTTGACCAAAACTTAGGCTTTGAGCCCCAAAGCCTGTTGCGGGGGATCCCATGCCCAACAAGTGGAAACTCCGAGACTTGAAACAATGTTATTCATTACTCATCCCATAACAATAAAACAAATGAAATTATCAAATAAAGATTTCATGTTCACCTTCAATCCTCTTGCATATATCATACCCGAGATTCTAATGGAGATAAAGATGAAGAAGTAAAAGAAGTGGGAAACTCTAAGTAACATTAAAAAATAATGGATAAAAACTAGTAATAAGAATAGAACAGATTTGAGAATATTACTTAGCAACGCCACTTCATTCAAACACTGGAATGCATTGGCCTAATCAAGCACTAGAATTAATAACCCTCGATTGAAGGTCAACCACCCCTAAGCTTAGCCACACAAATTCATTCAAAAGAACTGGAATGATAACTCTTGAATGAACTGGTGTGGTTGAGCATTGTAAATAGTGCTTGAGTGAAGTTGATGGTCACTCTAATCAATGACCAACTATTTCTACTTGTATAATATTTCTGGCTCTCTTTGTGCTTATACCGTAGAAGCTCAAGTAGTGTTACTTTGATGTCAAACTAATCAAACCCAGAGCCCAAGAATAATTTTCTTGCTTATTTCATGTGCTTTCTTTCTCCCACAAATTTTATTTTGATAAATTCAACTTAGAGATCGCCTTTAAAGATCGAATTTTGCCAGCACTCCAATTTTCTTCCTTGGCTTCACTATCGAAAGACTAGGTCACATTATATCATAGTTGTCATTGTGCTTCAAAGTTTAGACAATACCATATTTGAATACAATTATATACACCTCAGGGTATTTCATGTTCTTATACAAACTACGTAATATTTTGAACTCTTTTTGACAAATCAGGGGGGTAGGAATTTTAGTTGCAGTCAGGATTTTAACCTTTTTCCCTATGACTTTGGATTCTTCAACACATCCGCTAGGAATTTGTTAGCAATTAAACTTGGTCAGGATTTTAATTTTTTCCATGTACTTTCACGTGAGTATAAATTTGATATCTTTCACAACTCAGGTAGGTCAGTAGGAATTTCCAAGAATGTGTCTAGAATTTTAATTTTTCCTTTGCTTTCACTTGTAAAATGTCTGGGACACAAAATATCATGATTGTCATGATTTTTCCCTTGTGCATTCACTTGCAAAATGCCTACAACACGAAATATTATGGGGACACAACATGTCAATGTTGATGTTTTTCTTTCCACGATAAAATATCCCAATACAAGGTTACTCACAATGTTGTACAAAATCCGCAGCCACTAAATTGTGTCAAGATTCCAGTCAAGGTTAATTTTAATGAGCATGTTCTCTTTCTTACCGATGATTATTGTTATTCTCTCAGAGATATTATGAGATAAATAAATATAATAATAACGCACATAGCAACAATATATTCAAATCATATACACCATGATCTATCTGGCAACAATATGTTCAATTCATATACACCACGATTTATTTGGAAAACCTCTACTCAGGAAAAACTAGGCAATAATAGATCTATTATTGTCCTTGGTTAAAACATATCTAAGCCAGCCAAAAACCTGAGCTTTCACCGCTCAACCATGGCTTAATACAATGGAGAATACAAAAGCCTTTTAACGGCTTTAACTACATGTAATACTATGAGAGCAATATAATGAGTCATTAATACTAGGTGTCCAAAACCACAACTATTAACCATAACTGTTGAGACAACTTCAACTCCACCATAGGGTCAATTTTATCTAATAATCCTCCATTTAAACTTGAATTTGGGTTTTCCTTGGCCAAATCTAGCCAAAGCGCCCAAGTAAGCTAGCCACCACTCACTTCCAGGCCCTACCAAGTCATTGTCAGGGTATTTAAGAATTTCACATGTTATCCTAGCTCAACATGTTCCCTCATGCTCCCCTATATCACATGGGTCTACATCCAAACTTTACCAATGATTATTTACCATGGTACACATGCCTTACCAGGTTTTACAGTCATACGCCCATTTACAGGTATAATTTTTGACACCATTATAATTCATTTTTTGTTTGTTTCTATCTTGGCCTTAAGGCAACATTCTTTCATTTCATCGCACATAATCTCCTTCATGCAAGATTCTATCGTTTGCATGGTACACAAAACCACTACTTCCAACACACTACATCTCACCAATAAAACTATCATTTCAATGAACTATTCCATAAAACACTTTATGTGCATCCTTTTTTCTTCACACACTCTAGATCTCGTGTTATTTTTCATCATAACTAACATCTTCATTGAATGTTCATGGGTTTCAATCCACACCCATCATCGTGCTCCACTCACTACAGAACATAGAGAAAACCCTTCTTATTCTTAAAGGGCTCATGCTTCTCCACATTCTTGCATTCATGCAACTAGATGACATCCTGCCACAAAAAATTGTAATGCTAAACAAAGGGAAACACACAACCCAATGCAAATTACAACTTGAGAATGGGCAACACAAAACCCAATCTAACAACATGTATAATTTCAACACACTTATATGTTGAATTTTCATTTCGTTACATGGAAGTAAAATTGTATCCATTAATTCACAAAACCAAATCATCACAACTACAATAATAAAATTTGTTGCCATGAGTATGACTCTCATGAAATTCGTCGCGGACAGAGCACACGAGCATGATCAGAGTGCAACCCTCATGATCTCATGGTCATTTGAGCCCTCCAATCAATTCCTCCAACCTGATATTTTTTCACTAGTCGTAAAACTTGTTTCTATTCATACTGAGATGTCACTAACTGCATTAGTTGACCTTCAATTAGAACAGTTAGATGTTAAAACAACTTTTCTACATGGTGATTTGGATGAAGGAATTTATATGAAATAACCACAAGGTTTTGTACAAGGTAGTAGTAGAAGATTAGTTTTCAAGCTCAGGAAATCATTGTATGGTCCGAGGAAGTCTCTAAGGTAGTGGTATAAAAAGTTTGAATCCTTAATGGTGAGCAAAAACTTTACTAGAAGTGAGTCTGATCATTGTGTACACTTCAAAAGTTTCAATGACATATTAGTTATCTTGATCTTGTATGTTGAAGATATGCTTATTGCAACCTAAAGCATGGAAGAGATCAATAGGTTAAAGTCCTATCTCTCTAGGACATTTGATATGAAGGATCTTGGAGTGAAAAAACATATATTAGGCATGGAAATACATAGTAAAAAAAAAAATGGAAAGCTATGGTTATCACAACAAAAAGTATGTGGAGAGAGTACTTAAAAGTTCAGTATGAGAAATGTGAAACATGTTAATGTCCCATTAGCTTTCTGTTTTATGTTTTCTTTAGTTTTGAGTCGTAGAACTGACGAAGAAAATAAGTATATGTTTCATGTACCATATGCGAATTCGATAGAAAACTTAATGTATGTGATGATATATACAATACCTGACATTTCACATGTAGTTGGAGTTGTCAGTAGGTTCATGGAAAATCCAAGAGAAGAATAGTGACGAGCTTTGAAATGGGTGATTCGATATTTGAGAGGCACAAATGACCTTTGTATCATCTTTAATGGTAGTGAATGTTCAGTCTGTGGATATGTGGATGCTGATTATGTAGGCGATATGGAAAAAAGGAGATATACTACAAGATATGTCTTTACTCTTGCAGGTGGAGCAATTAGTTGTATGTCAAAGCTTCAAGAATCTATTGCTTTGTCCACTACCGAAGCAGATTATATAGCTACTTCAGATGCCAAAAAAGAAGCAATCTGGTTGAAAGGTCTACTTGATGAGATTGGAGTGACACAGGAGAAAGTGAATGTATTTTGTGATAGTCAGAGTGTTATTCTTTTGGCTACAAATCTATCTTTTCACAGCAAGACCAAGAACATTGATGTTAGATAACATTATGTGAGACATGTGATCAATGGTGGAAAAGTAGCTCTCAAGAAGGTCCACACACAGGAGAATCATGTAGACATATTCACGAAGCTAGTTTCAGTAGAGAAGTTGTGATGGTGTTTGGATTCTCTTGTTTTGCAGAAGAGATGATGAATGGGCATGTGTAAGGGATTATGAAAGTTGTTGTCAAGGTGGAGATTGTAGAAAAACGACAACAATTATGTAAATAATGTAATTGTCGGTATAGTTAGTCTTTTACTGTTTAGTCAGTTTTATAACAAGAAGAAGTTATGTAATGAAGTATCCTATATACCCATATCTCCCTCTTATTATCTTGTGAGGAAGTAAATGATTTTTTTCCATATATATATATATTATATATATATATATATATATATAATAATTAGTTAAGAGATAATCAAATACTTTATTTTGTTCTGTATTGAAATAGAAGTTTTAATTTTATTTTTATTTTTAAAAGTTGATATAACATTATGTTGCATTACATAGACATCCAAATATTTCTTTGTAAGTGAGAGTGAAAAAGAAGTATTTTTACCACATCTCCATTATACTGGATTGTAACATCAATAAGTAACCTAGCAACCACATGAAATTATTCTTTATAATAGATTAGTTAAAACACCAAATATATTTTAATAATATTTTAAATTTATTTTAAAGTAACAGTTATAGAGATTGAACACAAAATAATTACACATCTCTCATATATAGTCTATAAAATACACCTTTATAACACAAAATGGTTTTTATTTAACATTTATTTTCTTTTTAACCTTAATATTATAAAATAATAAAAATTAAAAATCTTAATATAATTAAATAAATTAAATTTATATATAATTATATATATTACCCTCAATAATTCTAATCATTTTGGAATTAATATTTTACATTACACTTCTATCCGTAAATCTAGTCAGATAAATATATATCTTAATAATATTCTCAATAATTTTAAATTTATCTTTAAATACCAATAATTTTACACTACACTTTAATCAATTTTACATTACACTCTAATCAAGGGATTTAACATTTTAAAACAAAGTAGAATCTCACTTCTATCGGTAACTCTAGTCAGATAAATATATATATTAATAATATTCTCAATAATTTTAAATTCATCTTAAATACCAACAATTTTACATGAGTTTACACTACACTTTAATTCATTTTAAAGCAAATTAGAATCTCCGTTAATGTTAAGTGTTGGGAGTACGAGATACATTGGTTAAATCAATTACAACCTACAACTATTTGGATATTTTGTAACCTAATATCTCACATGACCCAAAACTCCCATTTATTTCCAAATATTAAAGAGGAATTGTTATATCTATATATGGTAATTGGGCGTTCATTATTTCGGAGTAAAGAGGGCTCTCTTAAAATGTGAAATGTTACAGATCGATAATGATAAAAGTGAATGATTCATCAATGATTTTGGTCTTTTGATTCCCCACGTTTCGCATTACCTTGAGGTATATATATTTTAACTTATTTATTAATTTTAATCAAAAATATAATTTTTTAGTTATTTATTAATTTTAATAAATGATAGAATTGTTGTGAATATTGCTAAGAGGTTTTGTTAACCTAATATGTATTCCATATAAATTTGAGATTAATTTTGTGATAAAATTGTACTTGATAGGTTTTGTTATAAATTTAGGTGTCTTGTTAAGAATAATTTATTTCATCATTTTCTTGATAATATTATATTACAACATTTTAGTTAGGGTAGATAGACCAACCCAATTGTATTCAGCTTGGACTATGCCTGTGCACTCAAAGTGTGCCCATAACCAGGCTTAAGCTACAACAATCCAACTTTATATTAAATGGATAGGTGCATGCCCAACCATGAATTACCATGTGAGACACTAAACGCTTGTGTATTAATGCTTTAGAATTTCATGTTAAGTCTAACAAGTATAAAGAAGAACACTCATCCACATGGAATGATATAAATATATGTGTTCGGTACATGATGTTACATTACATTTGTTTACAAGGGAGGTGAAGTGCTTACATATCCAAATAAAACTCCAGTCAAGTCATCTCAGTGAATCACCTTATTATCCTCCTTGCATTAATCCTTTGTTGCAGCCATAATTGCTCACCAAATGTTGCACCAATGTTCTATCCATCTTCCATTGGCCACAACCCTACAAAACTGATAACAAGATGAGTTGTTTCGATTCTATCTATGTCTTGTCTTGTTTGAACATGTGCTGTGATAAAGTAATAAAATATTGCCTCATTGCATCATGCCACTACTTATACATGCCCAGTCCATCATGAAAATGTGACAATCATTTGGGCATTGATCAAGCTGGCCTATAATTCTTGTCATTCTACATACTCATTTTTCCATGTCAAGTACTCGATGATATCCACCATCATGTTGTTCCATTGGGTTGATCCCCCCAAGTCACACATGCACAAGTTGGCCCTATCACTGGGTCTGCAAGTAACTCTTTCCTACTAAGTTAGCATATCATCTTGGGTGTGGGTCTTCTTGGCCAACATGATTATCTAATCATGACCAAGGTGCTTCTATTCATCCCATAGTAAGCAATACCACCACTTTGTATTCATTCCAATGAGCACACCATAGCCAACTTGCATTCTAAACCATATCTCCATGCCACTCATTCTAGGTTCTAAAGGCCTTATAATAATCCTCTCTTTGTAGAAATAAATGTTAAAATTTTAATTATTTTTTAATGGAAATAGCTGGAAATAAAGACTAAGTAGTTAGCTTAATTTTTATTTATTTAATTTAATTTTGAGTTTGTGATTATCTATCTTTCGTTCTTGCTTAATTTTTATTTATTTAATTTAATTTTGAGTTTGTAATTATCTATCTTTTGTTTTTATTTAATTTAATTATATTAGTTTTCTAGAAAAACAAAAGTTACATCTCACCATGAATTATTAAACGTTATAAAAAAATGCAAAATGTAAATGTAAATATAATGTTATTCAAAAATTCCCTAATCGGGGTGATCTGTCTCACAAAATGAGATATCAAGAGTAGTGTTGTCCATCCTGCAACCTTTTGAGGGTATTAATGGAGGAGGGTGGCATCGCCTATCCCCTCCAGAATGATTACATGCAAGAGCTTCTTTGTCACATGCTTGTTGTTCAATGGAATAACATTCCTTTGCTAATTATGGTTAAGGAGATAGGTGCATAATTAAGTTTGTGATATTTCAACAAGTCGAGGAAGTTGTGGGAAAGTAATCATATTTTGAAGTACAGTTGGGTTTGTTTCTAGTGGGTGGTATGGAACATTATATTTGGGATATCTTGGGCTTATCACCAACATGGATCGGGAACCATTTCCTTTATGGTGCTTGTGAGATCCAATTGATTCCAAAACAAGGAGATTGGTTGTTGAGAATTTATCTCAACAACTCAAAAAATTATACCTACTATAGTAAGTGTTAGTTTCAAGTCCCCCTTTTAACACTTACATTATTACATAAATCACAAATCACAATATAAATAATACATATTACAACAATATAACTAGTCCCTGTCACACTGGTCTTCATCAACACTCATGTCCACTTCAGAATCTTTGTGAAACATCGCTCTTTCTTCATCCACTACTTCGAGTTGTCACTTAAACTCCATTTAACAAATGCTTGTCATGGACCATCATTGATGAACTTTGAAAGATCAACAATATTGACAACTCAGCTTGTTGGGGCTTCTGCGATAAGAGATGTCAAGTAATGAACCACCCTATGGACCAATCACCATATGTCAGATATTTTGCTTTCGACTATCCATCAGTTGTTAGGAATATGGTATGAATACTAAATGTGTTGAAAAATAGATCCAACAACCTGACTAGTTTCACACACAGCGATCTCATATTGTAACCTGTAGACGTTTTTCAGGGGTTTCCAAGAACCAAGAACAACAAACCATAAAAATGTAAACACAACAAAATTAGTGATGTGTTCAAGGGTTTCCAAGCACCAAGAACAACTAATTTGAATTATGCAACACTATTCCTTATTTGGTCTTTCACCAAATATAACTTACAACATACATCATTGATAGCTTAAAAGAGTCTGAGAGGATCTGCATTAAACTCATCTTCACTACTATAATCTTAGAAGTCCTCAAAGTTTTATTCTAGAAAGTCTTCAACAATAACTATGTTAGCATATTCTTTTAATTTCCCATTTAAGAGATCTTTGGCACAAGTCTTACAATTGAATGTTGCATGACCATGTTTTTGGCAATAAAAATATTTAATTGCGTTATTGTTTTTATGGGCCCTTCCCCCGAAGAATAGTGCAATCTCAGATTGTGAGTTGTGTTTTTATTCCCTTTTATTTTCCTAAAAAGGCTGCTACAATTTCATCTAAGTATTTGTAATAAAATGGACTTAGGGTAAAAATAACATTATCATAATTGGAAGGTAAGTTGTTAGCCAAATAGCCTTAGAATCTTCATCTTCTATTTTCGTTCCAATTTCCCCCAACCATCTTATGAGTGATTTTAAATCATTTATATGTGTAAATAATGATACTCCCTCATGTATCTTAAATTTGAATAACTTTAACTTCAAGGTAATTTTTTCATTCATATCCTTTTTCCCAATTGGCTTAACTTTTCTGATATTTGGGCAGAAGATTTTTCTAAGTCAATAACATGAAGTTGCGAGTCTCACAAAGAGAGTCATATAATATATTTAGCTTTCTCTCCCATTATCATCTAATCAGCTAATTCCTTTGGATATTGGGGTGTTGGTTCTTGTCCTTTCACTAAAATCCACAATTTTTTATGCATTAAATTCATTTGAATTTTAACCTTCCAAGTATAAGAATTTGACCCATTGAATTTCTCAACCACTATTTGCTCCCTATTAAAAAAAATAGTTACTCCAAAAGTTATTACCTCACGCACTGGCTCCACTCCTTAAGGCTCTTGTGGTGGATCTCACAGTTGGCTCTCTCATAAGTATGCAACAATAGTGATAGGCAACACTATAGATTCCCTTAATCCATCTCATTCCCGCACTTAACACTTATTGGTTGGGCATGCATTTACAACATGCGATGTACCTAAATAATCTCCTTAATTCTGGAAGCAATAAGATTATCCTCTGGTGGTGAATATCTAGTTTCATGGCTCCAACTGCATTGGCACTACTCTGCTAACTTAGTTTCTCCCTAGTTCGATCACTTGAAGTGTTGTGCAATTAGAGAGGGCAAGGTTTTTGCTTTCAAGTACTGGACATAGTTCACTGCACATTACTCAATTAATTACTTAATAATTTACTCAAGTAATTACAAAACATATATAGACTTGTCAACCGAGTGTTCTTTCCTATAGAAATCAGCTGGAATGTGTCCAGTTAATTAGTTGTCAGCTAGAGTTGAATAACGGGGACTTGAGCAGAGTGAAAAGGAGGAAGGAATTTGACCTGTCAGACTTTTGTTCTAGAAGATTACACAAATTTTGACCCATTCAAGAGAATTGTCCCAATTTCATTTCCTACCGGACACTCTACAATATGCATCTGACGGATCAGAGCATGAAGACCAAGATAATTTTCCCAATTTCATTTCCTGCCAAGCACTCTGCAATACACATCTGACGGATTAGAGCATCAGGACCAAGAGAATCGTCCCAATTTCATTTCCTACTAGGCACTCAACAATACGCATCTGACGAATCAGAGCATCAAGACCAAGAGGATCGTCCCAATTTCATTTCCTACCAAGCACTCTGCAATATGCATCTGATGGCTCTGACAACCAGATTGTGCTTAGATGACTCGGTCGAACACAGTGATGGTGAAGGGCTCTCTGGAGCATCAATTAGCAGCGGATAATAGAAATTGATTGGTTCCCGTAGGTGGACTTCTTACAACAAATTAACACTCGACTCACTGGTCAACACTCAAGAAATAAATTTATCGTCCTTTACCAGTCAGGGAGCGGCATGCAACCGGACAGTAGTGCGGACAGATCTGTAGAGACCTTATTCAACTATTTGAACACGGACGAGAAAGGGGCCCTCAAAGGATCGAATTCACACTTATTGACCTCTCAGCTTTTCCTGGCCCTCCAGTGAGGAATAAACCTAGAGCTACCCACTCTAATACCAAGTAGAAAAACAGAAAGATGCACACAAAAGGAAAATTTTTATTGCATACTATGTAAATCACACAAATACATCAGATATTTATGGTGCTTCTGAATTCCCACTTATTTCAAAACAAGGATATTGGTTGTTGAGAAATTATCTCAACAACTTAAACAAATATACCTACTCTAGTAAGTATTAGTTTCAATTCTGGTTCTTATTCAAAAGGATATTTGGAAATGGAAAGCATAGGTCACTAAGAAACATATTGCTCATTTAGACATTGAACACTGTTACATGAATTATCTCATTGGCTTCTTAACCCTAGCCACACCAATAGAAGAAAGAACCAATTCATGCAATCAATCACTCTCCATGTAACACACCTAAACTTTAACTTCCACGGTAAAATCAAATTTTTTTTATTTGTTATTATATTACTGGGTACCATAACCATCTGGCGCCTATTAACTAAGCACTTGATGGTTGCCTCACATTGCAGTACTGGTCATTTAAGTTTGGCTCGGGTTGCAAACCCACTCACCGTGATTGTCGTCGTTAAACGTTTTTCCGGTTAATGAAATTATGGGATTGAGTTAGTGGTTGCCTAAAGTTTCTTGCCGTAACTTATGTTGATCTTTTGGGTTGATGGCGCGCTTTTCTGCCTTAATTGCTCCGCTGTCCTTGTTGACGTGGCGCGGCAGGCAATCACCTCGACGCTGGCGACCTTGGGAGACTATACCATCATTCAGTTCTGCATGGAACTCATTTTTCCACCGCCTCTCGTGCTTGGCCTTCTCATTTTGGCTTCCCTGAGAAAACAGTGCTCTCTGCAACCAGGGGTATCCGGCGAGGGTTATCGGGTGGAGGCTTGGCTTCCTTGTCCGCGTTTCAACCAGGTATGCATTATAGCTAGCTCGACTGCGTTTTTATTTCATAGGCTTTCCATACGAGGTAAAACATTTGTTGTGGTTCTTTAATCTTCTACAGCTGAGTTCATACTCATCGCACTGTGAACTATTTGAAATTTGCAGGTTATGATTTATATGATGGCGACCTGGGGGTTTCCAACCTGGTGATTCGCTCCGTTATACGGCCTGAACGTTGTATACCGGGTAAGCGTACCGTGTTAAGGGCTTTTGTTTGATGCAGTGTAATCCATGAGGCACTCGAGGGTTTCATTCTAGGCCTGGAATGTGAAGCCCTCCTCGGCAGCCGTTGTTTTCCTTTAGCTTTTGATGTGGGTTTCTATTGTAATCCAGTTTCTCAAAGGGAACCGAGGGCTCCTCGTGGCTTAGACTTAAGACCACGTTGGGGTATTTCCCTTCGGTGTACCTGGACTTATATATGTATAAATTTTTGTTACGATACTGAGAATTCCGACAATGGTCTCTATGCAAATTTATGGGATAGACCTACAGTTTGTAAGGCCATCCTTTGCAGTTTGAATTAATGTTTTATAGTCACACAGTTTATGCTTACTGCACATTTTTCTGTCTTGCATGTTATTTCTTGTTCTATGCTTACCTAAATTGTATTTCATATGCAACTCTATGCTCTGTATCCGCCCTGTCAGGATGTATTATATGTGACTTATGTTTTTCCATGATTGTAAAATAATTATCGAAATTTTAAAGTCAATATGCTCTTTTACATGATTTTGTCGATGCAATTATTTCATTAATTGGTTATTTCTCGAGGGCTTAGCAGGTCGCCCACGACCATGGCCTTTCTCTGCTTGGACTCCTTTTAATTGCTTGCTGCTCGCAGTGCTGCTCTGGCATAATTATTATAGTAAGTCCCTTGGGATAGTTTAATTTCTTAACCTAAGAGTTAAAAACCCCGCCTCCGAACCTATTAATAGTTAGGTTCTTCTGGTTACGAGTCCAACTATCCATGGGTTTATCTTTCCGGGGCTTTGTTGACTGATACGACTCCTCGATCGAGTTATGGGTGCGGCATTATTTGTATTTAACCATGTATTTGCATTATGGGTTTTTCTTTTATCTATAATTTCTACCAAAGGTCTGAGGCGACACTCTGGTCCACTGGGTTAATTACTAAGAGGATGAAGGGATTAATTACTGAAACCCTTTCTGCTATAAACGTATAACAATTCACCTCGGCTCACAGTTTTCCTTACCATTGTTACTGTTCGACTTTTCGGGTCATTGTTTTTTTTATAAGGTGCGACCAACCTTGGTCGGGACTCTGTCATACAGACTTCTGTAATTCTATTAAACCCTTCTATAGCCCAGAGTTTGGCTTTACTTCTTAGTTGTGACATGGTGATGTTTGTGTCTTACAGGTACCTGAAATCGATTCAGTTATACGAGTTATTTTTAGGCCAGGTCGTAGTCCAATAGGACTCTATGACCCATCCGTGTCTGTCTGTTCTTATCTGGTACATTTTTTGTTTATATATTATATATATATATATTATATATATATATAATTACTTACAGATATACAAGAACTTCTTTATATATGATCACAGACAGATATACAGGAACTCTTTTATCTCCTACTGAAAAAATGGAGAATACAATGATAATTGGTTTTCGCTACTTAAATGTATCAGTACGAACTTCTTGTGTTTTCTTACTCTTTTTCCAGAAAAGAAGAATACTATTATTTTCGTTGCTTTATAACTATATTTGGGATTCTATCTTCTGTACTGTAATTTCCAGAATTTAATCATCACACAGGATTATGTTCTTATTTCTTTCTTTTTTATGTTTAACATAAACACATCCAGGTTTAGCCTTTTATCAATATCTGAAAATAATAACTTCCAGGAGAGGCCACTTACCTATTTTCTGTTAGAAGAAACTCTTACACTTTACAAAGATTGTACCTGTTACTGTCTGACTGTTATCCACCCAACCGTGAGATACGTCCTGCTCGATGACATCTCCCCCAAGCTCCCTTGCGAGGTCAATAACCTCTGCAAGTTTACTTATTACTGAGTGCTTACGATTTGGTCCTTACAAGACTTCGCAACCCCTCCGCGGTTTGTCCCCTTACTACCCATTTTTCCCTCCCCCTACCTCCTTTTGTCGAGGTGTTTTTAGTTGGTGAAGGCAGTTAGGGTTGTTTTCCAGCAACCGCCTAAGTGCCCAACTTCCCTCCTCGGAAGTTGTCAGTCTCCCTTTTATTTTCAAAAAAAGAAAAACTGAAGACATGTTTCCATGGTCATTAATTAAATAAAAATATCATTTGTTAATTCAAATAATCCTCATTCTTGGTTTGCAGTTAAATACAGTGAAACAATTAATTACAACATAATATTTACTTGTTCCGGGGTATTACATCTCCCCCTCCTGAGATTGGACATCGTCCCGATGTCCTTTCGTCATGAATAATTCTGAGTAAGATTTTCTTACAAGCTCTTCATCTTCCCAAGTGGCCTCGTCAGGCCCAAAGTGCTGCCGCTGCACTTTAATTTGGGTAATAGCTCGCTTCCGCAGCTGTACTTCTCTCCGGTCGAGGATGCTCAGTGGCTTGACCAAGACTTCTCCTTCCGGTTTGACTTGCATTAGCAACATTCCAGTCAGTTTCTTTAAATCATAACTTTGAGTTAGGTCTATCTATATTAGTCTTTACCTGTATATCCCGCCATCTGATCACATGTTTAGGATCATAAACATTTTTTTTTAATACCAAAACATGGAAGGAATTATGGACCCGAATGTGACTTGGCAGGGCGAGCCGGTAAGCTACTGGCCCAATTCTTGCCAAGATCTAGAATGGTCCATAATATCGGGGTGCCAACTTGGCGCAGCCGCTCCACTGCAATGTACTTTTCCTGACTTGGATCCTCACATAAACATGGTCATCGACTTGATATTCTTTGAATCTCCTCTTCCGGTCAGCAAAGCTCTTTTGTCTATCCTATGCAGCTTTTAAATTAGCGCGTACTCTTTTGACCATATCTTCCATTTCCTTGAGCATCTCTGGTCCAAATCTTAATTTGTCCTCAGGTCCACCCGAGCTTGAGGGTGTCTGACATTTCCGTCCGTACAGAACCTCAAAGGGACTCATCCGCAACAAAGTGTGGTATCCATTATTGTATGCAAATTCTACCAAGTGTAAATACTCCTCCCACTGTGTTGGTTTCTGCATTACATAGGCTCTTAACATGTCTTCAAGCACCTGGTTCACTCTCTCTATTTGACCATCGGTCTAGGGGTGGTAAGCTGTACTGAAATGCAGTTTTGCCCCCAATTCGGCAAATAATGTCCTCCAGAAAGCTGATGTGAATTTCACGTCACGATCAGAGATTATTATCTTTGGGAGTCCATGCAGTTTGAACACATTCTGCATGAAAATGTGGGCAATTTGTATAGCTCTGAATGTGGATTGCACGGGTATGAAATGTGCTGCTTTACTCAACTTGTCTACCATCGCCATAATAGAATCATTGCTTTTCTTTATCTAAGGTAACCTTGTTATGAAATCCATAGAAATGGTTTTGCATTTCCATTCTGGAATGGGTAAGGGTTGTAATAATCCCGCTGGGTGCTGATGCTCTGCTTTAATTTGCTGACATTCTAAACACCGAGCTAGATATTCAGCTACATCCTTTTTCATCCCTGGCCAATAGTACTCTTTTCGAAGCGCAATGATCATCTTTTCATACCAAGGGTGTCCCGCATAGTGGCTGATGTGAAATTCATCTAAAATCATATTTTTAAGACTGTTTTGACTGGGTACATACAGTCTCTTTTTCTAATGCAGCATTCCATCTTCATCCACTTCATATTCTTGCTGATTTCCCTCGTTGATAGACTGCTGTATTTGCTGTCTAATTTGCTGATATTCAACATCTTGTTCTGCTGTTTTTCTTATCATTTCCTTGAAGGGATTTTTCCATTGACTAGAAGAGATTTCGTACAAACATTGTACTTTCCGGCTTAAGGCGTCAGCCACCTGGTTTTCCTTCCCCTTCAAGTGTTTAATATCGAAGTCAAACCCGCTTAGAAAATCTGCCCAACATGCCTATCTCACATTTAGAGTGGGCTGGCTGAAATAACTGGTCAAACTGTGATGGTCTGTTAGTAATAAAAATTTCCTCCCCAAGAGGTAATGTCGCAACATCTTTAGTGCGTGTATGAAAGCTGCTAATTCTAAGTCATAAGCAGAATACTTTTGCTCGTGCTCCTTTAGCTTCCTTGATTCGTACGCAATCACTTTTCCTTCCTGCATTAATACACCCCCGCTCCCTCCTTGCTTTCATCAGTGCACACCACATAGTCCTTATTAGGATCAGCTATACTCAGAATGGGTGCTGTGGTGAGCAGATGCTTAATCTGCTCAAAGCTTTGTTGACATTCTGGGGTCCATTTGAATTCCCTTCCCATTTTTTGTAGGGAGGTGATGGGGTATGCTACTCTAGAAAAACCTTCCACGAACCATCTGTAATAACTAGCTAATCCCATAAAGGACTTGATATCTGCTACGTCTTTTGGTACGGGCCATTCCATTATGGTCCTGATTTTTTCAGGGTCCACTGCAATCCCCTCTTTGGTGATTATATGGCCTAAGTATTCTATTTCCTCTTTGAAGAAATCACACTTACTAAACTTAGCATACAGTTGATGCTCTCGGAGGGTTCATAGTACTTATTTGAGATGTTCCTTGTGCTCTTCCCTAGAGCGAGAATATATCAATATGTCATCGATGAATATCAACACAAATTTGTCCAAAAATTGGTGAAACATGCTGTTCATTAAACACATGAAAGTGGCAGGGGCATTGGTCAAACCAAAAGGCAACACCACAAACTGATAGTGCCCATACCTTGTTCTGAAAGCTGTTTTAGCGATGTCTTCCTCCTTGATCCTAATCTGGTGGTAACCCGAGCGCAAGTCAATTTTGGAAAACACTGTGGCACCCTTCACCTGATCGAAAAGCTCATCGATCCGGGGTAGAGGATATTTATTTTTGATTGTCAACTTGTTCAGTTGATGATAATCTATACACATTCGAAGGGTTCCATCCTTTTTCTTGACAAATAACACTGGGGCTCCCCATGGAGATACACTGGGGCGAATATAATGCTTGTCTAGCAATTCCTGTAGCTGCATTTTTAATTCTGTTAACTTAGGCACGCTCATTCTATAAGGTGCTCGTGATACCAGTGCTGCCCCTGGTATTAATTCAATGGTAAAGTCTATGTCCCTTTTAGGTGGTAGTCCAAGAATTTCCTCCAGAAATACATCTGTGAATTCTTGAATAACAGGGATGTTATCCAGCATGGTTGTTTTACCCTTGGAATCAGCATAGCCTACGTGTATGGCATAAATTTGACATCCTTTCTTCAGAAATTTTTCCAATTGGGACGCTGTTATTGGCCGAACCTGCACTGGTCATTTAATTCCTTGCAATTCTTGTCTTTCACCAAGTTCATTTTTATAAAAAATGGTTTTTTTCTTGCAGTTCACTAATGACCAGTGTTTTTCTAACCAGTCCATACCGATTAGAACATCGTATGAGCCAAGAGGAAGTACGTTTAAATCTTCTATTACTGGCTGCCTTGCTATTGTTAAAGGACAGTTACTAATTTTTGCCAGCACTCGTCTCTTGGCCCCGGTGGCTAGTTGTACCAGCCATGGAATTTTGAATTTAACCATTTGCAATTTACAACACTCCACTACTTTTGGACTAATATAACTTAAGGTGGCTTCCGGATCTATTAAAACAGCTACGGAAAGGTCTGAGATTTTACCTTCGAATTCCACCATGGTTGGCTGGTACTCCGCCTGACGATCGTCTAGGGCTGCATTAATCCTTGGCATGCTACGTCCCACATCACCAACTGTTGAGGCTTCATGGATTTGCGATACCTGTTCGGTTCCCTTCTGCTGTAGGAAGTTTTTGATGTAATGGGGTCCACCGCAACCCCAACACTGCACTGGGGGTCTGACTGCCCCTTCACCATCCAATCTGGCAGGTTGTTCACCCACTCTAGATTCACCGCTTGGCTTGGATTTAAATGAGCCCCACTGTAAGGTTCTGTTGTTCTGTCCCTTGCTAATTCCTTTTCCTCTGCTGCTGCGATTTCCTTTACCATTCCCAACTGTTTTGTTAGTTCTTTTATCATTCCATCTTTTATTTGGAGCTTCTCCTTTCTGCTTATTTTGTTGGTAGCAGATTCTAGCTTTGCGGATCGCTTCGTCCATTGTTCTAGGATTGTCAAATTCAATCCTTTCTTGTATGTACAAGGGCAAACTACTAATAAATCTTTGTACCTTAGCTTTTTCTTCTCTAATGTAAGGCACATAACGAAGCAGGGAAGTAAAACGGGTGATGAATTCATCCATAGTCTGTTGTCCTAACCTTAAATCGTGGAATTCTCTCACCTTTTCGTCGTAAAAACGCTCGGTCAGGTATCTTTCTTTAAAATACTTCTGAAATTTCTCCCAAGTTATGGTCTGTTCGCTTACTCCTTTAAAGATCTTAACTTCTTCCCACCACAGGGTTGCTTTTCCCTGTAGCTAAAAAATGGCCAAATGTGCCTTCAGGTTAAGGTCATATTCGTATAACTGAAAATATTTGTTCATGTTTATTAACCATGCTTCCGCTGCTTCTTCCTGTTCTCCATCAAAGTGTGGGGGTTTAATCTTACGAAATTCTCCTTGCAACTCTATCCGTTGCCGTTTTGAAGTCTGCTGTTCAGACACATTATCAGATCGTTCCTCCCTCTCCTTTGTCCTTTCAGGTTCTGAATGATGGTTTTGTTCCTCTGACAACCTCTGTTGTTCTATACTAGGATTGGCGAGTGGTAGGTTCTGTCTGTCGGATAGACTCTTTAAAATCCTCTCTTGCTCCATCGTTAGACGTGCGTTGTCTTCCCGTAGTCGGGCCATTTCATTCTTCAGTTCCTGTACGGTCTCTAATATTGCAAGGTTCATGCTACGTGTTTCTTCACCGAGTTGTACCCGTAATTCTGGGTTATCCCTAGGGCCAGTTCTTTACATAATTACTGACTATGGTTTCTCTATTGATTCTTTTGACTTTTCCTAAAATGGAATCAGAGGAGTAATTAGCAGTATTAACTGTTTCATTGCACATAACTAAATTGTGACTGCAACAGTGAGTATAAAAATATATATATATATATATATTTTTTTTTTGTGTTTGCAGTATTTATTATCACTTATTCGGGATTATTCCAGAGGTCTCAGTATGGAAACCTTCGCTCTGATACCAATTTGTAACACACCTAAACTTTAACTTCCACAGTAAAATAAAAAAAAAATTATTTGTTATTATATTACTGGGTACCATAACCATCTGGCGCCTATTAAATAAGCACTTGATGGTTGCCTGACATTGCAGTACTGGTCATTTAAGTTTCGCTCGGGTTGCAAACCCACTCACCGTGATTGTCGTCGTTAAACGTTTTTCCGGTTAATGAAATTATGGGATTGAGTTAGTGGTTGCTTGAAGTTTCTTGCCATAACTTATGTTGATCTTTTGGGTTGATGGTGCACTTTTCTGCCTTAATTGCTCTGCTGTCCTTGTTGACATGGCGCGACAGGCAATCACCTTGAAGCTGGCGACCTTGGGAGACTATACCATCGTTCAGTTTTGCATGGAACTCATTTTTCCACTGCCTCTCGCACTCGGCCTTCTCATTTTGGCTTCCCTGAGAAAACAATGCTCTCTGCAACCAGGGGTATCTGGCGAGGGTTATCGGGTGGAGGCTTGGTTGCCTTGTCCACGTTTCAACCAGGTATGCATTATAGCTAGCTCGACTGCGTTTTTATTTCATAGGCTTTCCATACGAGGTAAAACATTTGTTGTGGTTCTTTAATCTTCTACAGCTGAGTTCATACTCATCGCACTGTGAACTATTTGAAATTTGCAGGTTATGATTTATATGATGGTGACCTGGGGGTTGCCAACCTGGTGATTCGTTCCGTTATTCGGCCTGAATGCTGTATACTGGGTAAGCGTACCGCGTTAAGGGCTTTTGTTTGATGCAGTATAATCCATGAGGCGCTCGAGGGTTTCATTCCAGGCCTAGAATGTGAAGCCTTCCTCGGCAGCCATTGTTTTCCTTTAGCTTTTGATGTGGGTTTCTATTGTAATCTAGTTTCTCAAAGGGAACCGAGGGTCCTCGTGGCTTAGACTTAAGACCACGTTGGGGTATTTCCCTTCGGTGTACCTGGACTTATATATGTATAAATTTTTGTGACGATACTGAGAATTCTGACAATGGTCTCTATGCAAATTTATGAGATAGACCTACAGTTTGTAAGGCCATCCTTTGCGGTTTGAATTAATGTTTTATAGTCATACAGTTTATGCTCACTCTACATTTTGCCGTCTTGCATGTTATTTCTTGTTCTATGCTTACCTAAATCGTATTTCATATCCAACTCTATGCTCTGTATCCGCCCTGTCAGGATGTATTATATGCGACTTATGTTTTTCCATGATTGTAAAATAATTATTGAAATTTTAAAGTCAATATGCTCTTTTACATGATTTTTCCGATGCAATTATTTCATCAACTGGTTATTTCTCGATGGCTTAGCAGGTCGCCCACGACCATGGCCTTTCTTGTGCTTGGACTCCTTTTAATTGCTTGCTGCTCGCGGTGCTGCTCTGGCATAATTATTATAGTAAGTCCCTCGGGATAGTTTGATTTCTTAATCTAAGAGTTAAAAACCCCGCCTCCGAACCTATTAATAGTTAGGTTCTTCTAGTTACGAGTCCAACTGTCCATGGGTTTATCTTTCCATGGCTTCGTTGACTGATACGACTCCTCGGTCGAGTTATGGGTGTGGCATTATTTGTCTTTAACCATGTATTTGCATTATGGGTTTTTCTTTTACCTATAATTTCTACCAAAGGTCTGAGGTGACACTCTGGTCCGCTAGGTTAATTACTAAGAGGATGAAGGGATTAATTACTTAAATCCTTTCTGCTATAAACGTATAACAATTCACCTCAGCTCATAGTTTTCCTTACCATTGTTACTGTTTGACTCTTCGGGTCATTGTTTTTTTTATAAGGTGCGACCAACCTTGGTCGGGACTCTGTCATATAGACTTCTGTAATTCTATTAAACCCTTCTATAGCCTAGAGTTTGGCTTTACTTCTTAGTTGTGACACGGTGATGTTTGTGTCTTATAGGTACCTGAAATTGATTCAGTTATACGAGTTATTTTTAGGCCAGGTTGTAGTCCAATAGGACTCTATGACCCATCCGTGTCTGTCTCTTCTTATCTGGTATGTTTTCTGTTTATATATATATATATATTATATATTATATATATTATATATCTATATATATATTTATAATATATATATATATAATTACTTACAGATATACAAGAATTTCTTTATATATGATCACAGACAAATATACAAGAACTCTTTTATCTCCTACTGAAAAACTGGAGAATACAATGATAATTGGTTTTCGCTACTTAAATGTATCAGTACAAACTTCTTGTGTTTTCTTACTCTTTTTCCAGAAAAGAAGAATACTATTATTTTCGTTGCTTTATAACTATATTTGGGATTTTATCTTCTGTACTGTAATTTCCAGAATTTAATCATCACACAGGATTATGTTCTTATTTCTTTGTTTTTTATGTTTAACATAAACACATCCAGGTTTAGCCTTTTATCAATATTTGAAAATAATAACTTCCAGGAGAGGCCACTTACCTGTTTTCTGTCAGAAGCAACTCTTACACTTTACAAATATTGTACCCGTTACTGTCTGACTGTTATCCGCCCAACCGTGAGATACGTCCTGCTTGATGACATCTCCCCTCAAGCTCCCTTGCCAGGTCAATAACCTCTGCAAGTTTACTTCTTACTGAGTGCTTACGATCTGGTCCTTAGCAGAATTCGCAACCCCTCCGCAGTCTGTCCCCTTACTGCACATTTTTCCCTCCCCGTACCTCCTTTTCTCGAGGTGTTTTAAGTTGGGAAAGGGAGTTAGGGTTTTTTTCCAGCAACCGCCTAATTTCCCAACTTCCCTCCTCGGAAGTTGTCAGTCTCCCTTTTCTTTTCAAAAAAAGAAAAACTGAAGACATGTTTCCATGGTCATTAATTAAATAAAAATACCATTTGTTAATTCAAATAATCCTCATTCTTGGTTTGCAGTTAAATACAGTAAAACAATTAATTATAGCAGAATATTTACTTGTTCCGGGGTATTACACTCCACTAACAACATAACATGTCATTGTGTTGTGTCTTTAGAGAAAAACATGCAATTTATTTTTATACCATCTCCTTCTTAAACAAAAGCTAGAAGAATCAATGGAAAATGCAGAACAATTTGGAAAAAATAGATGATCCTCTCACTCAGCATAGAAAACATGTTCAGTGTGAATTCAAGCTCACACCCCTAGTTTGAAGGCGAGTGGCCCTACCCGGGTGTTCTTCATAAGCTTGAACTCATTGTTATGCGGTGGCCTTTTCTGCATGAATTTTTACTTAATAGTTTCTTATATATAAATGATGTTGATTTTATTTTTTTAGTCTCATAGACTTGTTTTCTAGTGATCTTCATCTCTAGTTTCCAATGTGGCACAATGAGATCGATAAAGTTATGACAACCAGCGATGTAATAAAATATAATCTAACTTAAAAAAATTAATGTTATTAAAAATTATTAATATAAACAATGCTGCATAGCTAACATTCCTTGCCACTTAGTTTAATAAAATATTTTAATGTCATGA
>APFE031758753.1:61319-127494 GCA_000404065.3 Pinus taeda | reverse complement strand
TATTGAATAATGACAATTTCTTTTTTATAATACTCATATTATAGTACATATGTTATGTCATTAGAGTATAGATTGATATAATGAGAGTTGTGCAAATGGTACACATGTTATTTTTCCAAAAAAATTTCAAATTTATATTTTTCAAATTATTTTTTTGTAAATTAAAAAATATAACCCACAAAAATTGTCTATACAATAATTTACACCAATGTGAAAATGGAATTTGTGAACTTAATTACAAACCATTTGTATTTATGGCACATAGTAATTAATATATAATGTTATTTTTCAAATTATTTATAAATATTCGACATAGTAATTAGTGATATAGTACATGTAATTAATAAATATAGTACACAAAAGTCAATCTTGCCATTTCATTACACAATAAGAGGGATAAATTTTAATAAGAAAATAGAAATAATTTCTATTTAAAAATAATAAATTTAATTTCATAATGTTAAACTAGTAGAGTTTAAATTTTTTTAGTCAAACAAAAACTAATAACAAGTTAATTAAAAACTGAATACGTTATATCTTGCTAACAACGAATACAAATATAATAACAAATATCCATGTCATATCTTTTTTTATTATTTTAAATGCAAATAGCCAAAAAAAAATCTTATTGTTATTTTTAATACGAATTGTTTCATTAAAAAAAACTTATTTTTATCTTATTTGGTTATTTTATTAAACATAACTTTTGCTAGTATGGTAGAGATTGCTTAGTGAAAGCAACTTTCTCCTATATCAAGGACTTCCAAGATAAATTGATATGGAATATTATGAGGACATTTATTCTCACAATTACATAATACGCTTGTAATTATACTAATGGTGCAAAGTAATAAATACTATGATAGAGATTGTTTAGTGAAAACAACTTTCTCCTTTATCAAGGACTTCCCAGATAAATTGATATGGAATATTATGAGGACATTTATTGTCACAATTACTTAATACACTTGTAATTATACTAATGATACTGAGTAATAAATACTTTAAAATTTTAGTTTTAATGAATATTATTTTTTGAATAATTAAAAAAGTACATATATAATTTAAAGTATATTATTTTTTTTTTATATCTAAAACAAAACAAATTATTTACATATATCTTTTTACTAATGATACTAAAGTATAAATTACTAAAATTTAGTTAGTGAATATTATTTTTTTCGATAATTAAAAAATTACATATATATTTAAAGTATACTTATTTTTATTTTATTATCTTAACAAAAAAATATTCATATTATTTTATGGGTTAATCATATTTACATATTCTTTTAATTTGGGCAATCCTACACATCGTAGTGAATATATCTATTTTTTTTAAGGTTAATCATTCAGATTCGTTTGCAAAATCCAAAACCTCATGGAGTTATAATTCCATTTATCTTTATATTAAATTAATAAATGAATTTCAATAAAAAAATAAAAACATAAATATCAATATTTAAAAAAATTATATTAATATATTATCATGAATATATAACTTATAAATATATTAAGATAAAAAATAATTTAAAAAAAATAAAACTTAAACATCAACACTAAGATATTTCTTAAAACTATTTTTGTGAGGCTAAGAATTCATTTTCTTGAGAGGTAAGGAAGCATGTTAACGATCTAAGACCTAGAGGCATGAGGTAGGAGTGATTTTTGTTGGGCAAAGAGTTAGTTTTCTTCAGATGTAAGGAAACAAGTTTAGGACCTAAGAGCTAAGACCTAGAGGCATCAGGTAGGAGTGAAAGCAGACGTAAGGAAATAGGTTAATGGTCTAAGACCTAGAGGCATCAGGTAGGAATGAAAGCCCGCCTCTTCCAGATTAATGGCAAGTTATTCAAGGTGCAGTGGTTTTCCTTGAATAGCCGCGATGAGTCAACCTCATTGCAGATAACAATGAGAGATAATTGTCCTCATTCCTATATAACAATGAGAAATAATTGTCCTCTGTACTAGTTTGACAACTAAATTATAATAGATTTTCCCACTTGTAGAAAAACACTAAAAAATCATATTAATAATATAATTATATATTATTTCCATATTGAAAATTAAAGAGATACAAGGGTTTTTAAATGAAACACACCATGGAACATTAATTCCAAATATTGTTTTACCGTTATCTTGTGTTATGCAGGTACTATTGTAAAAATTATTTTATCTTTTCATCAAGAAGTGAAAAATGTGATTAGGTAATTAGGTTTGGCTCTTATTTGTATAACAAAATCTGTTATCATTTATCAAATTATTAAAAATGTGGTTAAATATATAAAATTCATAAATAATTTAGATATAAAATAATTATAAATAATGATTATATAATCAATTGATTTGCATATCTGACTGTTTTTAAACCTTTGTCATATTTTCAATATAACCTAACCCATTTACCATAGATATACTTAAAAACTCCCATTACAATGTCAATGAATGTTGTCATGAATTACATAACACCCTTTGTTTATACAATGAAAAACTCAACAATGTGTTTTAATAAAAAAAATCGAGTAGTATTGTAAAATTATTTATCTTTCATCAAATTGTGAATATGTGATTAGGTTTGGCTCTTACGACAAAATTCCTTATCATTTATTAAACTATTAAAAATATGGTTAAATATTTAAAATTCATAAATAATTTAAATATAAAATAATCATAAATAATGAATGTTTTGAAACCTTTGTCATACTTTTCATATAACCTTACCCATTTACCATAGATATATTTAACAACCATTCAGAATCAATGTCAATGAATGTTGTCAGGAATCACATAAAACCCTTTGTTTATACAATGACGAACTCAACAATGTGTTTTAATAATAAAAAAATCGGACACAGAGTTTTAATAATATAACAGGCAAACACATTTTATAGCTAAAATCAACATATTTATTCAATCAAGTACAAATCAACACCCTTTGTTTATACAATGACTAACTCAACAATGTGTTCTAATAAAAAATTTGGACACAGTTTTAATAATATGAGAGTTTTAATAATATGAGAGGGGAACACATTTTATTTCTAAAATCAACATTTTTCTTCACTGAGGTACAAATCAACTTAGGTTTGTTATAATACGCATTTAATTTGATTTAAGAAGATCAAATTTTATGCGGTTTTTTTAGAGTGTAAAATATAAGTATCATTCTATATAATTTAAATTGTATTTTAAATGTTAAATAAAGTATATAAATAAATAGAACTTTTAACTATAATTTTTTTTAAATAGATATATATGAAGTTGATATTGACATAAATTAATTAATATAGATTATCAAAGATAATTTATTTAAATCTCTTGTTTAAAACATTCTTAAAAAATATAAAATTTAATCATTTGATTCACACTTTTTTACTTCTAATTAATTTACTCTAATATATATAATTATAACTGATATTATTTTTTCTATTTAAAACATACTTTTTATTTTTTATTTTTATTATAAAAAAACACATAAAAATGGACAAACTTACAAACTCCTCAGAGTAAAATAAACCTAACCCTCTTGATTGACATTCAGTAAAAACCTAATTCCAACAAAATTACGAAGTCACGAACTGTCACAAAATCCCGTTTTGTAAACACTCAGTTAACTCTGACGTGAGGTGAGACTAAGAATATATCTATTGGGCCGAATGCACTGAGGGTTTAGCTGAGAAATACAAGTGCATGACATACGATGCTGGTTACGATTTTCCAAAATCCTTAGGTCTGAGGCCATGTTGAGGAACCTGTTAAACCAAGCTTCGACCGCTCTTTCCCAGCATAAACCTACAAAGTAACCTCCTTAAAAAAAAATGTACTATTAAATACATGTTCACCATTAAAATTAAATACATGTTCACCATTCAATCGTCTCAAACCATAAACGTTATTCAAAAATCTCCTAACAAAAACTTTTACTTTGCTTCATAAAATAAACTATTTAATAATATCCAATTAACGTTGATGTGAGGCCATTCAAATGTATGGACATAGTAAAAACTTTTACTTTACTTTGAAGAAACTATTTAATATCGAATTAGCCTTGATGTGAGGCCACTCGCTGCGTACATGTATGACCATGACCTTTTCGTGAGAGTACATGTTACCCCTTTGGTTCTTACACCACTTCGATGAAGATGATAGGAATCATGACCATGCAAATAATATTGAAATTTGAATATGATTTAAAACAAACCTACCAAGTTTGTAGCAACTTGGTATGTCCTTTCATTTTAACTTTTAAGTGTCATGATGGGATGATAGAGTGGTTGGAAGAGTGGGATATTATTTCCTTTACTTCATTTCAAAGACTATCTTGGTTTGTCTTTTTATTTTATCCTTTAAGTGTTATTTCTTGTGAGATGATAGAGTGGTTGGATTAATAGTGAGATATTATCTCCTTTACTCCATTTGAAAGTCCATATTGGTTTGTCTTTCCATTCCAAATTTTAAGTGTCATGATTGTCTCTTATGAGATGACCGAGTGGTTGGAACAATGGGCTATTATCTCCTATATCACATTTCAAATCTCAATGGGACATCTTTGGCCCAATGTGATATATGATCATGATCTACCTTTAAGTTTCATGATTGTCTCTTGTGAGGTGACATAGTGGTTGGAACAGTGGGAAATTATCTCCTCTACCCATTTCAAATCTCATGGGGACATCTTTGGCCCATTGTGATAAGGCTCAAGGGGGACATATTTGATCCATTGTGATAAGACTCAAGGAATAGACTCCCTTGCTAAGTCATAATTTTTTTTATATATATTGACTTACATGTTGTTGAATATACTCTTGATGAAGTAACTATCTTACACCATATTATTGAAAAAAATTGTTTAATTCAATAAAAAAAAAGGTGAAGTGACATTTTGAAAAAGGTTGGGAAATTTTTAAAAATAATTCTTTGCTTAAAAGCAAAATAAATTCCATTCTTTAATCTAAAAAATATCTCAAAAATAATGAAAATTTGTTCTAAGTTTTCAAACATCTTCCACAGTGGGCTTTTAATATTTACCTAGTCATTAGTTTCTACCAAATCAATAAAAGAACCATATATATTAAAACATCCATAACTTTGTGTGATTTAAGTTTTGAAATTCTAAAAAATATTGAGATCAAAAATAAGTTTTTCGGAAAATATCACCCTATTCAAGATATTTTGTGTTTTGCAAATGGTATTTTTCTCCATGTAAAAGTTTATTTATTTACATATACCTTTTATTTACATTCATCAATAATTAACATTTTTTTTGTTTGCAAATAACATCATATATACTAGATAACTATGAATCCTAGAATTAGTATCGCAAGGGATATTCATACATTATTTGAGTTGGATGTTATATACGCGCACATGTTTAATCCCTATAATTCTTGGAGACACTCATTAAGAAATTTGATAGCAAGTGACATGGATCTGAATGAAGTCTCATGATCACCAAAGAGCACAAATAATATAAAATTTTCTATCACGTCTTCTAAAGAAATGTGTTCTTGCAAACATTTTATGAACAAAACATAATGGACAACTTGGGGATGCTTCCCTCTATTTTCTATGCCCTCCTAGATACCTTTTGGTGCAAACTCCCAAGATTGTAGTAGTGTTATCTATTAGTCATCCCATAACGATAAAAGAAATGAAATAAGCAAAGAAAGATATGCATGTAGGACTATAAAATTACCCACGAATCACATTGTAAATCCTGACAAACCTTATACAAAGAGATCAATAAAAATATAGAACATAGAGAAACTACTTAATTAGTTGAGAAAATATGTTCTAAATGAACTTAATTTATAGGAGAAATAGAGGCTTATAGTGATAGATAGAAGATAAGAATGACAACTCAATAGAGAAGTTTAAGATTGACAACACAGTAGATAAGGATAAGCATACTACATAATCTTATTAATTTTAAGGCTTTTTCTATTGGAACTTGAACACCCCCGAAACATAGGGAGGAAATAGAGAATAAAGAAAACAAAGAATGGGTCCCAACAACGAGACCTACTTAGGTGCCCATATAAAACATCTCTGAAGTAGAGAAATGGAGAAAAACCCATAGGAAAAATATCCCCCCTAAATTCACAAAGATGTGAGTGCTCAAATTAGTGTGGATATGAAACTGTAGATCCCATACTAATCCATTGAATGGAAAGAATAGAGGTAATATGAAACCAACTCATAAAAAGATATAAAAGATAGATCAACGACTTAGAAATCCACCTCTTCGAGGGGGCAACATCCTTTACATTACACAAATGAACAATTCTTGGATGATACAAATGACAAAACCTCACTTCTATATATAGGAGTCTAAGGGGTCACAATATAACCAAAGCCGATCTAACAATAATAATCTAAGCGCATAAAAATAACAATAGTGGGCTTCTATGGGGCATAATAATAACAATATGGGAATAACACGGGCACAACAATAACAATAAGGGATACAATGACAATAGTAATGGGGGAATCACTAGTATTATAGGGATCTAACATGCTCCTCTCCTTCAAAAAACTATTGTCCTCAACGCTTGAGTAGTTATGGATGCTTCTATATAAAATTCTCATCCTCCCATGTGGAATCTTCAATGGGTAAGTTCTTCCACTTAATGAGATACTCTAAAATTGATCAATTTCATAGCTGTCGATTTCTTGTTTCTTTGACTGCTTTAGGTTCCAATACAATTTTTCCTTCCTCATCAAGTTCTAGCAATATTGTTTGAACTGGAATCTTGTCACCTATAACCTTCTTTAAGCATGAAACATGGAAAACTGGGTGCACTCTAGAAGGTGTCGGAAGCTCCAATTTGTATGCCACAATACATATCTTTTGCAACACTTTGTATTGACCATAATACTTTGGTGATAATTTATTATCCTTCTTAGCTTGCTTGAGGGACATTTGTTTATATGGTTGTAGTTGTAGGAAAACCCAATCACCTACATCAAAACTTCTTTCGTTGCGATGTTGATCTACCTATTGTTTCATTCTATTCTGCACCAATGTGAGGTTATCCTTTAAGAGTTGGAGAACTTGTTGTTGATGCTCGATGTGATCTTCCACTGCTTGAACCTTAGAATTTTCTCGTAAATATAATGTGATGGATGGTGGATGATATCCATAAAGTGCCATAAATGCAGTCATTTTTGTTGCAGTATGGAAGGAAGTGTTATACCACCATTAAGCTAGCGGCAACCATTTGACCCATTGTGTCTATTTATCAGATACAAAGCAACGAAGATATCCTTCCAAACATTTGTTTACTATCTCAGTTTTCCCATCAGATTGATGATGATAAGATGAGCTATGAGCTAACTGAGTACCAAGACAAGAAAATACTTTTGTCCAAAAATTTCCAGTGAAAATGGGATCTCTATCACTTACAATAATCTTTGGGTTTCCGTGAAGCTTTTGAATTATTTCCATAAATGCAGTAGAAACTGTACTCACTTTAAATGGATGAGATAATGCACAAAAGTGTGCATACTTGGTAAGTCTATTAACTACCACCATGTAAACACTCTTTCCTTCGAGCCTAGTTAAACCTGTGATAAAATCCATTGAAACCTCCTCCAAACATTGGCTTGGAATGGATAAAGGTTGTAACAGACCTGGGGTCTTAATTGTTTCAACTTTATTTTGTTGGAAAACCAAACATTCCGCCACAAACTTTTGAATATCTGATTTAAATCCATCCCAAAAAAAATCCTTCTTAATCCTGTGGTAACGTTTTAGAAATCTTGAGTGCCCTCCTAAGGGAGAGGTGTGCAATTCCCTAAGAATCTTTTGCTTGAGTTGGAAATTCTTACATAGGTATAACCGATCTTTATACCATAACGAGTCATTTTTCCAACTAAATGTATCAGATGTACTTGGATATTATTTTAAATTTTGAATGAGTGCCCATACTTCTTCGTCATTCTTCCATTCATCCCTTGCTTCGTTTATCCAATATTGTTGCATAATAGAAATGGTGCAAAGAAATGCTTCCACATCCTCATCCTTTCTTGAGAGTGCATCTTCTACAACATTTTTCTTCCATTTTTTGTAGATTATTTCAAAGTCATAACCCAACATCTTTGTGACCCATTTTTGCTACTCTTCTAAAGATAATCTTTGTTATAAAAACTATTTAAGACTATAATGATCTATTTTTACCTTGAAGTGTCTTCCCATTAGGTAGGGTCGCCATTTCTTAAGTGCATCTAGTATTGCCAACATTTCCTTCTCATAAATAGCTTTATGTAAATACTTTCCTTTGATTAGATGACTTTCAAAAGCAATGGGTCTTTCTTCTTGCATTAAAATAACACCAATTCCATTTCCTGAGGCATCACATTCCACAATAAATGTTTTTGTGAAGTCCGATGTAGCTAAGACCGATGCTTGGCACATTGCCTCTTTAAGATGTTCAAATGACTTTGTTGCTTCTAGAGTCCATGAAAATGCATCTTTCTTCAATAATGTTGTTAGAGGTGTTGCTATTCTCCCATAATTCTTAACAAACTTCTGATAATACCCTATCAACCCAGGAAATCTTCGCAAATGCTTTATGGATGTGGGGGCTTTCCATAATGGTTTTAATTTTTCTAGGGTCTACCTTAACACCTTCATGAGAAACAATATGACCCAAATATTCCACCTCTTGTACTCCAAAGAAACATTTGGAGGTTTTCACATATAATTGTTTCTCCTCCAATAGTTTGAGCACCCTGTCAACATGTTGAACATGATCCTTCCAAGACCTGTTGTAGATTAGTATATCGTCAAAAAATACTAACAAAAATTTTCAAAGGAAGGGTTTGAAAATGGAATTCATCAAACCTTGAAATGTAGAAGGTGCATTGGTAAGGCCAAAAGGCATGACCAAAAATTCATAATGACGCCTCATGAGTTGTAAATGTTGTTTTTAGAATGTCTTCAGTATTCGTTTTGATTTGATGATATCTTGAATGAAGACCCAAATTGGTGAAGTAAATTGATCCATGCAATTCATCCAATAATTCATTAATGATAGGAATGAGAAATTTATCTTTAATAGTGAGCTTGTTGACCTCCCTATAATCTTGATACATGTGCCATGATCCATCCTTCTTGTGGATCAATACTACTGGAGCAGAGAAATAACTTTGACTAGGTTGAATTATACTAGCCTCTAGCGTTTCTACAACCATACGTTCAATTTCACTCTTTTGGGCATAGGGATATCTGTAAGGCCTGATGTTTGGAGGAACACATCTTGGAATCAAATGAATAGCATGATTATGATCATGAATAGGTCAGAGGCCTTTGGGAGTCTCAAATACCTAGGAATGATTGTCCAAGTCTTTTTGGAGATCTGGAGAAATAGATGATTTCAATGTGGGAACCAGTAGAGAATATAATTGTGCAATTATGCCTCATTGTTCTTTCTTTAGAAGCTTTTTCATTCTATTAGAGCTTATTCTCTTTCCTGATTTCCCAGCGATACCCCTTAATTCAACTTCGTTTCCTTCTGAAGAAAATTTCATGAAAAGTTCTTGAAAATTAAAAGCTATTGTACCCAAGGATTGTCGCCTTTGGACTCCTAGTACAACATCAACACCACCCATTAGAATGGAAAGAATTGGGCTATTGAATACATATTCTCCCATCGATAGCTTGATATTATGACACTTTCCTGAGAAATTTATGTTTCCTCCACTTACAACCATCACTTGACATTCTCATGCTGGATATAGGAAGCAATTCAATTCCTTGGCTATCTTACAATGAATGAAATTATGGGCACTACCCGAATCAATCAACACTATTACCTTTTTCTTCTTGATATTCCCTTCTTTGATGATTGTTTGAGGAGTGGTAATTCCAGCCAATTCATTAGAAGATATGGTCGGACTCATTTCTTCTTTCTCAAGGGTTTGTTCATACTGTATATCCTCTTCTTTTGATGTTTCTTATTCCTTGTCTTCCTCTTCTTCACAATCTATGTAAAATAATTTCTTCTCAGCACACTTGTGACCTTTAGTGTATTTTCCATCACAAATGTAACAAATCCCTTTTGTTCTCTTTTCTTCCAGTTGTTGTGGTGTCCACCTTGTAGGTTGTGGATGGCTAGGGGCAACAATAATTCCAACTTTATGTTTGTGAATGGTAGGCTTCCTTGTTGCCATAATTTTGCTTTCCATTTTTCTTGCCAACTTGAATTCCTTCTCCAATGAATTAGGTTCCCAAAGGCAAACCTCATGTTGGATGTTATCCTTTAAAGTTCCTATGAACACATCAATCCTATGCTTCTATTGAATATCTTTTACCCTTATATTCAATTTATGGAATTCCTCAATGTGCTCCATCATTGAACCCTTTCGCCATTAGCAAGCATTTCTTGAAGAAAATTTGTCAAATCTGTCTTCAAATCTTCCATCTTAGCTTCCACGCCATACATATTAGCTTATACATATTTCTTTGAACCATCTATCTTAGCTTCTATTACTTTTTGTGAGAGTGAATTTTGTTACACTTGGTCTCGTAATTTTGATATATCATGTTGCATATCTTCCTCTTCTTCATGAGTCATGCTAGAGTTTTTACGTTGCTTACTATGTGTTTCCATTTTCTTTCCTTGGGGCATCAATTAATGATAATAATTCTTCACTATTCCCTTTCAATTCCTTCAAACTAATTTTTCAAAGAAAACTTGTGCAAAAATTTAAAAAAACTACACACATTTTTTCACTTTGTAAGAGATCGATATTCAATCTGATGTATCTCTGTGATTTTGGATCTCCAAGGTCAGAAAGGTTTTCTTCCGGTAACCCTCTGAGTCCTCTTTCTAGCCCAACAAGTCTGATCAAGATTGGATTCTCCAATGATGCGTTATATCTCCCACGATGTCCTGAATATAGACTTGTTCATTAGAGAAAACTTGTACGATGTGTCACTTGTCACTATTTAGGTTCTAAAAATAATACCCAACAAAATATAGTTTGTCTTCATTCTGTCACTTCTTACGAAATTTGAATCAGATGCTCCAAGAGAGAGTTATGACGATTTTTCCAAGGTCACTTGTTTGGGATGTAATTCAGGGGCTTGCAAAAACCCTACATGTCTTGGACCATATCTCCAAAAATATAGTGAAGAAAAATATGAAATTCATGCCTGAGCTTCACCAAGATTTCAGCTCACATGGGTTTTAATTTCTGAATATAAAACTTCATAGAAAATAAATTATAGTGAAAATGCCATGATGACTTGTTTGAAATGGAATTATGGAGCTTGCAAAACCCTAACTTCCACAAGTCATATCTTCGAAAATAAAGTGAGACAAGATCTAAAATTCGGACCTAAGGTTCAGAATGATTGCATCTCACATGGTTTTTTTTATATTCTGAAATGTCACAGAAAAAATTTATAGCGAAAATGCCACGAAGGCTTGTTTGGAGTAGCGAAACACTATTAGCCAAAGCTTTGATACCAAACGTTATGAAACCATCTCACAAAATGATAGAAAATATAGATCAATGACTTAGAAATCAACCTCTTCGAGGGGAAAACCCCATTTACGTTACACAAATGAACAATTCTTGGATGATACAAATGAAAAAACCTCCTTTATATATATAGGAGTCTAAGGGGTCACAATATAACCAAAGCAGACCTACCAATAATAATATAAGGGCATAAAAATAACAATAGTGGGCTTCTATGGGACACAATAATAACAATATGGGAACAATAGGGGCACAACAATAACAATAAGGGATATAATGGAAATATTAATGGTGGAATCACTAGTATTGTAGGGACCTAACAAGAGGTATGCTCCAATAAAGAACTATGAAATGCTAAAGTATACCAAAACTCTAAAGATGAAAGCCATGAAAGTGGTTGATCTTTGAAGTATAAACATCACAGAGGCACAGGGGTGGCAAACACTATTAACTTCCCAACAAATATCAAGAGAGAATAATTATTGGTAAAGAACCGGGACAAAGGCTTCAAACAAAAGCAACACCATGAACCAAAAAACAAATAATGAGCCTTATAAATATGGAAAACGCAACTTAACCATGATGCAACAACACTCATGAAGTTGTTTGAACACTATTAGTATCACATGATCAAAAACAATAAATGACAATAGTCAACAAAGTAATGATTAAATTATTTATCATCGTCTAACTCCCCCCGCCCTCGAAAAACAACTATGGTTTTTCAAATGATGCCATGACCAGACGTTGATCTAGCCATAATTAATCTTGATGTTTTGGTAATTTCCTCTTATCCTTATGAGGATGTTGACATGGCTCAATTTTTGGTTTTGTGGACTCAAAGCTAGATGCAACAACACTTTCATCTAGAATAACATTTGTAGCCATGTTGACAATCTGTTTCTACAAGCAATAGGAACATTTTCTTTTAAAATGATACTCTAGATTTCTCAGACAACAAATGACACCTCTTGAGTCTCAATAGAGCTAGATGTAGGTAATGACACAACAACAGGATCATATCCAAGACTTTTTCTTATGTTTGCACCGCAAGGCCAATAGAAACAATGATTCCATGTCCATTCTTCCCAAGTCCTCCTCCAATATTTCCATTTTGCTTAATAATTAGGACCCAATACTAATAGTATTCTTTTCAGGACTCGGTGCAAAAAGAGTATGTGGTGAGTCATGATCATGAACATCAAGATTTTAACAATAAACATCAAGAAGTGTGGTAGAAGGTGATCCTGGTAGCTCAACATCAACTATCTCCATCTCAACATTCTAAAGGAAACTAACTTCCAATTCAAGGCGTTTCTGAGACTCTTGAAACTTTTGAATAACCTCATCCTTCTTAATCAATTGTTTTGACAAGGAATCATAATCTTGTTTCAAAATATAATATTGTCCCAACATTGAGGCTTCAAAACAAATAACCTCCATAACCTGATGATTATTTTTCTCCTCTAGCTTGCAAAGTAGCTTCTTGAACATTTCAGTGTCTGAGTTAGAAAAGGGTTCAACATCCTCCTCCAGGTCGTCAAGGAGGTCAATCTTCTCGTGAAATTCATCTATATTAATTTGGAAATATGTTCCCATGGTTGAATCCTGTTGGGTTGTGCTATATTCTTTCCACGACTAACCTACGTAGTGAACCTAGGGGTTAGAGGGGGGGCAGACCCCCCCCCCCCTTCGTTGCACCGATTGCGAAGCGGGGGGATCACAGGGGGGGCGGGTAGCCCCCCTCTGCGGGGTCCAGGGCAGCGCCACGGGAAATTTTTTTTGGACCCTATATTAGGTTGGGCGAACCTACGCGATGGTTTTGGACGCAATGGTTTTCAGTTGATGGTATTGGATGGTTCAACATGTATAAATATGTATTGTAACATTGAAAGGGACATAATGAAGAATAAAGTTGGTAGTCCCGGTTTTGGGACCAGTGGGAAATCTCTGTGTATATGTGTTTTATGTGTTATGCTCTCACATTTTTATGTTTCTTGTGATTTAGAATTCGTATGCAGGTAATTTCTGTATGGGGTTAAAACCTACATTTGGTATCAGATCTGTTTTTGCTTCAAGGGGATGCCTTTGTTGCTGAGGGGTTTCGCTCGGGCCTATGGTAGACCCTGTTTAGTGGGAGATCTGCGAGATCGATTCTGGTGGTGAAAGAAGATGGCGAGCAGCAAAAACATAGATATTGAGAAGTTCAATGGTCAGAGTTTTGAGTTGTGGAAACTCAATATGGAGGGTCTGTTGGTGGATAAAGATCAGTGGATCGTGGTAGATCCGGGTACTAAACCAACGAGAGTGACCGATGAAGAATGGAAGAAGTTGGATTAGAAGGCAAAGAGCACAATACGATTATGTGTCTCAGATTCAATATTGCTGAATGTATCAGGGGAAGCTACGACGAAGGCTCTGTGGGACAAGTTAGGGACTTTGTACCAATCTAAGTCTCTGGTGAATAAACTATTCCTGTGGAAAAAGCTGTATAACTTGAGGATGGAAGATGGAGACTCAGTGACAGAGCATATGAATGCATTTAATACTGTGGTAAGTCAGTTATCAGCTATTGATATTAAAATTTCAGATGAAGATAAGTGCATCAGTCTGTTGTGTTCTCTACGAGATTCGTGGGATAGTCTAGTTATTGCAATAGGTAGAAATGCAACTGCTTTGCAGTTTGATGAAATAGTCTCAGCCTCGCTGATGGAGGAGATGAGACGGAAAAATATGGACAACGCGAATGTTGATGCCTTGTTTGTACGAGGACGGTCCCAGAACAGAAACAAAAATAAGTCATCAAGTGGGAGATCTAAATCTAGAGGGAGATCTAAATCTCCAAGAAAACCTATAAAGGTGGTGTGCTGGAAATGCGGAAAGGAAGGGCACTTCAGAAGGAATTGTAAATCTAAAGCTCCTGATAAAGGAAAGGGATGTGATGATGCTCCTTTTGCAGAGGCGAAAACCACCTCAGATGAATGTGGGGATGTGTACTTGGCTTATTCAAGTACACATGTAGATCATGAGGCATGGTTAATTGACTCAGGTGACTTCACTCCCCATAGAGAGTGGTTCTGCGAGTGTGATAAATACGATGGTGGTGATGTCTTCTTAGGAGATGATAGGAAGGCTAGAATCATTAGTCGTAGAAAGGTAAAGCTGAAGTTGCAAGGTGGAAGTGTTACAACCCTTCCGGGTGTTCTACATATTCCCACATTGGCCAGAAATCTGATTTCTGTAAGCAAGTTGGATGATGCAGGTGTAAAGACAGTGTTCGAGAAGGATACCTGCAAGATGGTTCAAGGAGCAATGATATTGATGCGGGGAGTTCGGATTGGAACTCTGTACAAGCCGCAAGCTAGCACTATTGTTGACGGGTGCAATAGTTCTATGGTTCCTGAAAATGGAGTAGAAAATCTAGTGGTCTCTGGAGAGAAGACCATGCTATGGCATCAAAGGCTTAGACATATTGGAGAGAAGGGCCTTCAAATACTTCATGATAAAGGTATGGTAGAAGGTATGAGTAAAAACTCTCTGGATTTTGATTTCTGTGAAAATTGTGTATATGGAAAGTAGAAGTGGGTGAGCTTCCCCTCTGGTGGTAAGAGGAGGAAACAAATATTAGAGCTTGTGCACAGTGATGTGTTTGGACCTGTGAAAGTTCCATCAATGGGTAAGCCTGTGTACTATGTATCATTTATAGATGACTTCTCAAGGAATACATGGATATATTTCCTTAAGAAGAAATCTGAAGTCTTTGATAGGTTTAAATAATTTAAGGCTCTGGTGGAAAATCAGACAGAGAAGAAGATAAAGATATTGAGGATAGATAATGGTGGAGAAGTTTACGACAAGGAATTTGAAGAATTCTGTAAGAAGTGTGGTATAGCACCGCAGAATATTACTCCATGGAGTCGCAGAATGGAATGAACAAGACGTTGATGGAAAGGGAAAGAAGCATGCTCAGTGGTGCTGGGTTAGGACAAGAATTCTAGGTAGAGGCGGTGGATACTGCATGTTACTTGGTCGATAGGTCACCTTCATCAGCGTTGTAGGATAAGACTCCACAAGAAGTATGGACTGGTAAGAAACCTTCTCTTTCACATCTGAGGATATTTGGATGTGATGCATATGTACATGTTCCAAAGGAGAAATGAACCAAGTTGGATAGTAAATCTGAAAAGTGCATCTTTATTAGGTATAAGGATGGTTTAAAGGGTTATAAACTTTGGAACCCAGTCACATGAAAGGTTGTGTACAATTGAGATGTGGTGTTCAAAGAGGTGAAAGATGTTATTAAACATGAAGTCCAACCAAAGGAACCTGTGAAGATAGAGTTTGAACTAAAGGAGGAATCAAAAGATGAAGAGCCACAAACTCCGGCTGTGAGAAGATCAGTTCGAGAAAGAAGGTAGCCAGAAAGGTATAGTCCATCTGCCTTCTGTTCAAATTTTGCTTTGTCTGTTACTGACGATGATCCCAGAACTGTGAAGGAAGCAGTGGATTCAGAGGATGGAAAACTCTGGAAAGAGGCCATGGTTGATGAAATGGCATCTTTGCACAAAAATGAGGCTTGGGATCTGGGGGAGTTGCCGGCTGGAAGAAACCCATTGGAAACAAATGGGTGTTCAAGAAGAGACAAATGCAGAAGGGAAGGTGGAGAAATACAAAGCTCGGTTGGTAGCAAAAGGTTATTCCCAGGTGCCGGGAATTGATTTTGGTGATATTTTTTCTCCTATTGCCAAGGTAACTTCTATTTGATTACTTTTATCTTATCTGTTGCTGCTACTTTTGATTTTGAGGTAGAACAGATGGATGTGAAGACAACATTTCTTCACGGGATTTGGAAGAGGAAATCTACATGAAGCAACCTGAAGGCTTTGCGGTGAAGGGTAAGAAAGAACTAGTATGCAAGTTAAAGAAGTCTCTGTATGGGTTAAAACAGTCACCAAGGATGTGGTATCAGAAATTTGATACATTTATACGGGGACTTGGCTTCACTAGAAGCAAATAAGATCACTGTGTGTATTTTAAATTAAATGGTGACCGTGTTTTTTGTCTAGTCTTGTATGTGGATGATATGTTGTTCGTTGGAAATGACAAAGAAATTATCCAGGATTTGAAGACCCAATTATCCTCCAAATTCAACATGAAATATCTTGGTGCTGTAAACTATATTTTGCGCATGGAAACTAAAAGAGATCGGGCAAAGAGGAAGCTCTGGTTAAACTAGAGGAAGTATGTCGAGACAATACTACAGAGGTTTAATATGTAGGATAGTAAACCGGTGAAGGTTCCTATTCCTGTAGGTGTGAGGTTATTTACTGAACAGTGTCCCAAGACACAAGAAGAGGAAGAGGACATGTCCCGTGTTCCATATGAAAATGCAGTTGGTAGCTTTATGTATGCAATGGTTTGTACTAGACCTGACATTGCACATGCAGTGCGAGTATTGAGTAGGTTTATGTCAAAACCAGGGAAGGAGCACTGGACAGCAGTGAAGTCGGTTTTCAGGTATTTGCGTGGCACTAGTGATTATGGTTTGTGCTACCAAGGAAGACCAGGATTGGATAGAGTGTTGGATATTTGTGGATTTGTTGATGCAGACTGGGCTGGAGATCTGGATCAGAGAAGATCTACAAGTGGGTATGTGTTTAACCTATTTGGAGGTACAGTCAGTTGGATGAGTAAGAAACAATCTGTAGTGGCACTATCAACTACAGAGGCAGAATATATGGCAGTCACTCATGCAAGCAAGGAAGCAGTTTGGTTGCAGAGATTGTGTTCAAGTATGGGGTTAGTACGGGGAGCTATAAGGATAGATTGAGATAGCGAAAATGCAATTTTCTTGGCAAAGAACCATACTTATCATTCAAAGACAAAGCACATTGATATCCAGTATCACTTTGTGAGGGATATGATAGAAGACAAAAAGGTGTTGCTGGTAAAGGTGGAAACTTTGAAGAATACTGCAGATGCATTGACAAAATCCGTGAGCTCTAAGAAGTTCTCTTGGTGTAGAGAAACAACGGGGTCCCGGGAAGCACCCCGGGAAAAAAGTTTTTGGACCCTATATTAGGTTGGGTGAACCTACCTATGGTTTTTGGTCCATGGTATTGGATGCTTCATCATGTATAAATATGTATTGTAACATTGAAAGGAACATAATGAAGAATCAAGTTGGTAGTCTCGGTTTTGGGATCCAGTGGGAAATCTCTGTGTATATGTGTTTTATGTGTTTTGCTTTCGCATTTTTATTTTTCTTGTGATTTAGAATTTGTATGCAGGTAATTTCTATACGGGGTTAAAACCTACAAATCCATATGTTCAACCTTCCTAATTTTCTAAGCTATTGTAGTTTGTAACCAATTTTTAAGTGTTGCATTTTGTTCTTGCAAAAGAGCTATGAATGACTACAATTGAATAAATTCATTACGAAGTTGATCCATTTCCTTCTTCTAATGAAGCTCCTACAATATTCTACCCAACTTGATAACACCAAGTTGTAGTATGTGTTTTAGTTAGCCATAGAAGTAAAACTAACACAAAATAAGGCTGATAATGACAACAACAACTTTGTGCTTCTAATCTTGACACAAATAAGACAACTCAACATAAGTTTTCATGACTATCCAATAAGAAGACCTTTCATAACCACCACGCATAAGGACACCAAATACATTAAAATGTCAACCAAATACACATATATTCATTCCCCAATGGAAATCCTTTTCATACAATTTTAATTTTAATTTAATTTAATTTTTTTAATAAAATACTTCAAACCTTAATAATATTTTTATCATAAAATTCCCTTTCTGAAATCCAAAAAAGTAAATTTCCTAGCCCAAAATTAAAGTATGAAAAGTATAAAAACATGGATTAATGAAGAGGTATGGCTATTGACTCCATGATGATCATCAGAATTTGTGATTATATTGAAGAGGTATGGCTATTGACTCCATGAACAACCATTCCACCTCCTTCAAGAAACTTGTGAGGCTAAAGTCTCATGAAATTGGTTTATCTATACACTAGCCAAATCCAAGCACTTGTACAAAATGGCTAATTAATTACTAAAAAAGGGACTAAAATTTATATATAAATGTGCATTTTTCAGTGGGTGACCATTAGTAGCTAATTTACAATACCTTATAATGCGACCACCTTTTAGTCATTTTAGCTTATTCATTATTTGGCTGTCTAAATTTTATTGTCTAGTAGTATATTTAGTAATAAATTTGGTCATTAATTTAGTCATTAATTTCCACAATTAATGACCAAATATACAACAAAATATATTACTATGTGATCACCCTAGAAAACTAATTAATGACCAAAATGTTGGTTGTGTTATAAGATATTGTAAATTAGCCACTAATAGTCATATATATGCAAATTTAGTCATTGTTTGAAACCAATTAATGACTAAAAAAATATGACTAAATTTTGGTCGTGTTATAAGATAGTATAAATTAGCTACTAATAGTCATATATATGCAAAATTTAGTCGTTCTTTATAATCACAAATTTATCATTTTCTGTAGTCATTTATATTTTTTGGTAGTTTCATATTTATTATATAAAAGACTAATTTTGTAGATTTAGATTGATTTTATGTATTCATTATTAATCAACATAAATTAATTAGTGTGATTTTGCGACTAAATTTTAAAAATGTCATACGATGTGCATGCTCATCTAATATGAAAATGTAAAGTTGCATATGTTAATTGAAATATTAAATAATATCAAGTGCAACTATATATTTTAAAGCATTACAATATGAGTTTCCAACTTAATTTTGGTTGGACTACAATTTACACATGAAATGATGTTCATCACTTCAAAACATTATCATTGTGTTGCCAAGGCATTGCAAGTGAATTCAATTGTGAAGACTTGAACATCAGTTTCTATGTGTGTGTCTTATGCAGGATATTTGCTCTAAGGGTATCAGTTGACTGGTTCTCTTCTCTCTCTCTTTTTGTATTTGTTGCTCGAGTGTTATTTCTCTCCTCTTTCTTTGATTCCTACTTCTTAACATCAATACTAAGTTCTTTTTCTGAAAACAAAAGAAGATACAATGACAAGTGTAAGACATGAAAGACAATGAACACTAGAATATAAAATAAAGTAGACTGTAAAGAGTTTATATGACATATACCTGCACATCAGTAATGTCAAAGCCATTTTCCCCATACAAGAAAGAAACTTGAACAATTTTTCTTCAGTTGGGCGATAGTGTTAAGTCCCTATACTACTAGTGTAACCCCTTATTGTTATTAGTACAACCCCTTATTATATTGTTGTGCCCATGTAGTCCCCATATTGTTATTATTGTGCCCCATAGAAGCCCACTATTGCTACTATTGTTCCCATACATTATTATTTTTATGTCAACTCTGACAATATTATGACCCCTTAGACTCCTATGTATGGAAAGGAGGTCTTGCAATTTGTATCATCGAAGAATTATTAATTTTTGTAATGTAAAGGAGGTTCCCCCCTTGAATAGGCTGAATTATAAGGTGTTTATCTTTCTTTTCTATCCTTTTGTGAGATGGTTACATAACATTTGGTATCAGAGCATTGAATTCTAGGGTTTCGCTGCTCTAAACAAGTCATTGTGGAATTTTCACTATAACATTTTTTAGTGATGTTTCAGATGCTAAACAAATAACCCATATGCGATAACATTATGCTTAACCTCAGGTTCAAATTATAGATCTTGTATCGCTATATTTTCGGAGATATGATCTAAGGAAGTTAGGGTTTTTGCAAGCTCTAGAATTCCATCTCAAACAGACCATCTTGGAATTTTTGCTATTATTTTTTTCTACACATTTTCACACTCTGAACTTAAAACCCATTTGAGCCAAAAACTTGGTGAAGCTTGGGTTCAAATTTCAGATCTTGTTTTGTTATATTGTTGGAGATACAGTCCAAGACATTTAGGCTTTTTGCAGGCTCTTGAATGACATCACAAATAGGTGACCTTGGGAAAATCGTCATAAATTTATTTGTTAGTATCCGATTGAAATTTCATTAGAAGTAACAAAAAGAGGATAGACTTTAGTTTTATTTGCATATGTTTCAAGTCCTAAGGTGGAAACAGTGACACGTGGCACGTCATACAATTTCTCTCTACTGAGCTAGTCTATAATCAGGTCATCATGGGAGATTTATCTTAACTCATCCTTGGAGAATCCAATCTTGATCAGACTTGCAGGGTTAGAAAGAGAACTCAGAAGGATACTACAGGAAGCAATTGCAGAAGTTGGAGATGTCAAATTACAGAGTTGCAGTCATTTCAGGATCGAGCTCCTAAAATCAAGAAAAGGCGATATGAGGAAGTTTAAAGGCAAGGATTTGTTAAATTGTATACTACAGATGGAGAAATATTTTGATCTACATGAGGTGAAATTGTTACAAAAGGTAAATATTGCATCTTTATATTTAGAACCGAATCAATTTTTATGGTGTGAAGGGCTTTGTTCTCATAAACCACTTGTCACATGGTCAATTTTCACAGAGGAAATGATAGCACATTATGAGGATACAAAGAGAAACACCTTCATTAGCCAATTGATAAATCTCAAACAAAAGGGTTCAATGACAGAGCACATTGAGCATTTTCAAAAATTGAATATAAGGGTAAATGATATTCTATAGAAGTAAAGGATTGATGTCTTCATAGGGACTTTAAAGGATAAAATTCAACATGAGGTTCGTCTTTGGGAACCTGATTCATTGGAGAAGGTGTTCAGGTTGGCAAAAAAAATTGAAAGCGAAATTATGGAAACAAGGAATCCCACTACTCACGACTATAATTATGGAAGTGTTTTTTCTCCTAGCCTTCCACAACCTACATGGTTTACACCACAATAATTGGAAGAAAAAAAAGAAAAAGGGCTTTTGTTACAATTGTGATAGAAAATACACTAAAGGTCATAAATGTGCTAAGAAGAAATTATTTTACATAGATTATGAAGAGGAGGAAGAAAAGGATCAAGAAACATCAAAATAAGAGGATATACACCAAGAAACAACCCCAGAGAATGGAGAAATGAATCTGACCATATCTTGTAAAGCATTGGCAAGAATTACCACTCCTCAAACTCTCAAGATAGAAGGACATATCAAGAAGAAAAAGGTTCAAGAAGTGAAAGATCACATCGAGAAAGAAGAAATGAATCCTACCATATCTTGTAATGCATTGGCCCAAATTACGACTCCTAAACTATCACGATAGAAGGACATATCAAGAAGAAAAATGTTCAAGAAGTAAAAGATCACATCAAGCATCAAGAAATGAATCCGACCATATCTTGTAATGCATTGGAAGAAATTATCTCTCATCAAACTCTCAAGATAGAAGGACATATCAAGAAGAAAAATATTCAAGCAGTAAAACATCACATCGAGCATCAACAAGAAGTTCTCCAACTTTTAGAGGATAATGCCACTTTGGTGCAAAGTGAAATGAAACAATAGGCAAATCAACATTACAGTGAAATAAGTTTTGATGTAGGTGATTAGATATTTTTACAGCTACATCTCAAGAAAGCTATTAATGAGAAGGAAATGTTGGCAATACTACATGCACTTAAGAAATGGAGACCTTACCTAATGGGAAGACACTTCAAGGAAAAAATGGATCATGATAGTCTTAAATAGTTTTTAGAACAAATATTATCTTTAGAAGAACAGAAAAAGTGGGTCTCAAATATGTTGGGTTATGACTTTGAAATCATTTACAAAAAAGGGAAGCAAAATGTTGTTGTAGATGCACTCTCAATAAAGCATGAGGATGTGGAAGCATTATTTTGTGCTATTTCTATTATCCAACTAGATTGGATAAATGAAGCAAGGGATGAATGGAAGAAGGATGAAGAAGTGTGGTCACTCATTGAAAAGTTGTAGAAGATCTCAGTTCAAACAATATTTCCAGAACTTGACGAGGAAGGAAAAATCATATTGGAACCTGGAGAAGTCACGGAAACAAGAACCCAATAGCTACAAAATCAATCAGTTTCAGAGTATCTCATCAAGTTGAAAAACTTACCAGCTGAAGATTCCACATGGGAGGACAAGAATTTTGTACAGAAGCATCAAGAACTACTCAAGCGCTGAGGACAACACTTTTTGAAGGAGAGGGGCATGCTAGGTCCCTATACTACTAGTACAACCGCTTATTATATTTTTCTGCCCATGTAGTCCCCATATTGTTATTATTGTGCCCCATAGAAGCCCACTATTGCTATTATTATGCCCTTACATTATTATTGTTATGTCAGCTCTAATTATATTATGATGCCTTTCACTCCTATATATAGAAAGGAGGTCTTGTCATTTGTATCATCCAATTTTTTTCATTTGTGTAATGTAAAGGAGGTTTCCCCCTCGAAGAGGCTGAATTCTAAAGTTGTCTATCTTTATTTTCTATCTTTTTGTGAGTTGGTTTCATAACAAATAGTGGCCACTATAATGTGGCTATGTGACTTGTATAAACAAAGAAAATAAAATGTCACCATAGGGAATAAAGCCTTAGTAACTCAGCATTTAACCTTTAGGGAAATCTTAGGCACAATCATGTCAAGTAAGTTACAAGCTAAAAAGATCAACTATAGATAACTTGTGAAAACAAATAATATGAGATGTGATGTTCAATCCTTGTCGTTTTATTCATAACAACATTTCATTTTCTAACAAATGAACTGGTAAAGTTTATAAACAACATGTTCTCAAATAACAACATCAAAGTAAAATTTTTGGATAGACATGAAAATCGTTTAACACAAAATAGCTAAAGGATTCCAATCAATATCATGTAATACTAATTTTATCTTCAATCTTTGGCTCTTGTTTAAATGGACATGATACCAAGTATTTTCAATTTCATAGTTAAAAGACAAAAACAAATCAAAAGAAATGTTCAAAATACAATCAAATAATAAAGACAAGATATCATGGAATGGACATTGCGATTATAAAAAAATGTGTTTACCTGTCCACGAATGTCTTGTTTGGAATTCCTAGAAACATTTCATGCCCAAAATAACCATGAAGTGAAAGAATCACAAAATTAAAAACCATAGGAATCCATATTAGAAACATTTCCAAAGTCAATGGCTCAGATACCTGAAGGATATCTAAAAACAAATGAATCACGTCCAAGACATTCTCTGTATTGTCTCCTCATCCTTTTTGCATTACATTTCCTCTAACCTTCCCACAACAGAGTCAAGTAACAACCAAATGAAGGCATTGAAATTTGCTTTTATCTTTTATATCTATAAAATTTGAATTTTATTTGTTTTAGGAACATATTAATTCAAATTAAAGCCTTCCTAACATATGAGAAGATACCAATCAAGTAGGATATTAGAAAAATTGACCTCAATGAGGTCCTCAAACAATTTCTACAATATCAATACTTTTCATGCTATGATATCTTGGGTAGAAGAAAAAACATATCTCCAAAAGAAAAATCCATATATTACTTATATTCAAACTCTATATATGGTGTATTCTTATGCATCTTTTTAACATGTTCCTCCGCCTTTACCAAAGAGAAGTGTAGCTTGGTTAAACTTTGCATCCTTTCATTCAGCATCAATTTCTGCAAGATAAATGTCACACATTATTTTTTCTCATTTCTCAGCATGCTACATATGATAAATTTAAAGGCACATAAAAGGAAGAGCAAACCATTTTCTAACCAAAACAAACAAACAAATAATTCCTCTAATAAAAATTCTTTCTAATATCAACATATGAAAAGAGAGTGGACCATTTTTTTTCTTGACCTTGCCTATTTCTCTATGAAAGTGCTCGAGCTTCAGGAACCAACGAATGTGAGGGGAGTTGTAAATGTGAAACAAATTATGTTGACCTTTGTAGACTTCTTCAAAATGATGTAAATGATGCAATTTTTGGATGTGGTAAATCTCATAATAAGAAATGACCACAATGGATGGGGAGATTAAACATAAAAAATTGTGGGCATGACATGTATTTTAATAAATTCAATTCAATGACTACCATGGGCCTCCACGGTTTACATGTTCTTAGTATGTTAGTCCTGATGATGAAAGAGAGATGGAAAATGATAAGTGTGGGTGGTCCTAGCTTGTATGGTGGACATCTTCAAACCAAGTTCATATTCTTAATAGACCTAGGTTTTGATATGGTAAACCTGCATCTGGTGCTCACCTAGTTTCATTCTATCATACTTTGTCAAGGCTTAAGAGGACACAACAGTCCTTCAACTTATAATAGGGTTGATTTTGAGGTTATAGATAAAACTTATCCAAATGAACTGGATTTTTGGGCTCCAAGATATATGGATAAGTTAAATGATAACAATCTTATGTTTTTTTCCCAAGATTCAAATGTAGGGATACATTTTGCAAATTTTACTAATAGATAGAATGAGAGAAATAATCCATGAGGAGCATCTACTGGTGATTGTGATTAGGGAAATACTCGGAGATAATAAGACTATTTAGGTTCAAATCAAAGATGATTTTGATTCTTGTAGCTCCTTAGTTGTTGGTAGTTTTTAAGATAGGAATTTTGGTTCTTAAAGGGTAGGGCCCTTTAGCTTAACTGTATCTTTCTTGGTCCTATCACCAAAAAGAAAAACATAATCAACAAAGAGTAAATATGTCATGTTTAGGGCTCTTCCTATTTTTATAGTTGTCAAGCTTATAATTATTTTTGACTCTATTATAGCTCTGTTGAGACCACCTAATCTATAGTAAAAAAATAACATACGAGCCACTAGACATACCTACCCATGGTATCTTGTAGGCATGATAAAAGAATAGGCTGATCCATTAATTAGAATTGCAAAGATATTGAGGAAAGAAAATTCATTATCTAGTCAACCAATTGCACATTGAACCCTATATGGATGAGTAGCCCCAAATAAATCCAGTTTTCTCTATCATATGCCTTGGAAAGACAAACTCACTAACACTGCCTGTAATTTCTTGGTTTGATGTTATAAATTCATTTTTTGGCTACTCCTATTCTGTAATGGATTTGTTTCCTAGGAAGGATGCCAAATTCTTCTAATGACATGGAATCAACTTAGTGGCTTTTGACCCTACATGCAATAATTTTTGCAACGATTTTGTACATGCAATTACATAGTGATATGGGTCTGAAATCATCAAAAGTTTCATTCTTGTCTAATTTTTGGGATTAAAACCTAAAATGTTGAATTGAAAGCTCCCAAATCATCCCTGTTAATTGGAATTTGCCAACAATTCTTAGTTGGTCTATTTGAAAGAAGTCATATAACCCTAGGAAGTATTATGTTATCCTGCTAAGTGGTTAATGGTTCTTATCCTTTTGGAAATAATGCAAAAGTTATGTAATTATTCCTTTGATATTGGATCCATTAGTGCCTCATTACCCACCTCACCTAAAAAAATGGTGAAATATGAAGTCATCGTTAACTATCTCTCTGAAATTTATTCTATCATCCTCTTTATAAATTCCCTCAAAATGCTATGCTGATGAGAAAATCGCTCCTCGAGATGAAACACCTTCTAATGAGGAATTTTTTTTTACAATAAACATCTTGAGGCAATTGTTCAATATAATTATGAGATGATGAAGAGTGGAAATCTCTGCTATTTAGTAAAGGCTATGCATGAATGTTAGTGATTTGGTACAAGGAAAGACATGGGAAGCGAGGGAATTGTGGATTCCCTACAAATCTTTTCCCAAATGTGACACATGAGGATATATGATTATTACACAACTATATTTAAGAACATGCACCACTTTGATGGCAAGACTATTTTGGATGTAGGCATAGGAAGTGGTAATTTGGCAATCTAGCATGCACAAACTAGCGCAATGAAATTTTATGTTATGGAAGTAACCAAAATGTTAGAACATGTATATCCACATGTAGTTAGAAATGTTGTTAGCCAAATTATTGGTGGAAATGAAGGATCTATGGAGGATGTCATGTTTCTTGAAAATTTGATGTTATTACGTCAGAGTGGATTGTGTATTTCCATATACATGAATCCATGTTTCGGTGATCCATAGACATGATCAATTTTTGAAGTTGATTATGATCATGGAATCTATGTGTACACTTAGTTATCATTACTATTTTTGTAGTCACGTGGTACCTTGTTGCATGCAATAGTTACATGTTACATGTTCTTGAATGAACTCAAGCATTGGTTATAGTTTAGTCATTGATTTTGAATTGCGAAGTTGAGTTTATGAATTGGAAATATTAGAAGAGAGAATTCTCAAAGATGCAATTTATAAATTTTATATTGTGTTTATTTTTTCACTTTTCCAATTCACTGTGGGTAAAGTTCCACACAAACCATAAATTGGAGACAACTATGGCCTTTAAGCATCAGCTTTGCCTACACTAGTTCTCAACATAGTACCATGTTGAGGGCTCTTAAGAGGAATCAATCTATTTGGGAGTGTCCAAATGATTGAAGAGAAAGTTTGTTTAGATTTACATGGAAAATACTTGACATCTCTCTTAGGCTTAGTTTGATATGCTTAGCTTGAATAAGACAAATTATTTCTATTGTAATGAATATACTTAAGGCCTTCTCAAAAAGGTCCTTTTGAAAAATATTCATTGTATAACCAAATCCATTTCAAGCAAAAATAACCATTTCTCACAAAATACAAACAAGTTTTATTTCACATTTAGTTCCCATGTCTAAATGAGCTTGTATGTTGACATGTGTGAAATGAGCTTCCATAATATTTAAATGCACAGGGGAATCCCTATTGGAGTTTTCATTTAGGTGACATGTTCTTATTTTGGGATTTATTGTCTCTTGAAATAAGCCTTTACTAATACAATGAGTTGATAAATCTTATTTTTGATAAATTCCATATTATTCAGTACTGACAAGTAAGGCCACATAATTGGAACATGAAAACTCTTAAACAAAGGTGGAACCTGACAGGATACTAGAAATTGGATAAAAGTGGGGCATAATTTCATGATCGATTAAGCTCTTGCTGGAATAATGTGCAACATCACATTGAGACACACCCATATCATTATTACCTTCAGGGAAACAAATCATGAGGCAAGTCATCTACTAAATTACCTACTTGTACAAAGGCATAAATAGTTGCCTCAACTTTCTCACAATATCTATTCGAACTTGTCTCACCCCAAAATGTTTTACAGTACCCAAAGGAATGCATTGTTCAAATCCAACTATTGACAAGTAAGAATTTGAAGCAGTCTTTGGTAGTTTTTCACCTAACATTTGATCCATAACAAGAAAATTAATTTCAACATCCCCATCATAATTAAGAGTGGAAAATTCGTATGGAGGATTAGTTGATCTTTGGGCTCAGAACTAGGCATTGATAATTGGTTCATTCTTACACATAGTTGTAACGCTTGGATGACATCAATAAGATGTGTTGAAAAGGATAAAAACCATCTAGACTTGAAAGGAATCTAAAATTTCTCTTGTGTTGTGCTACTTCAATATCTTCCAGATGTGTTCCAACCAACAAATCCATGAATTCAATTTCAGGTTTCATGTGTTCTCACCGAGTAGCAGAAACAACCCTTGTGAGAGGAGAAGAGCACTACGATGAGAATTTCTTAAATGAAACAACCATAAGTTGGCCACTTACAAATGATAATGTTAAGAGGCATAAAAAAAATAGTTGTAGCACAAACTCTATAACATTTTTCTCAACAAAAGCCCCATATGTATTTGTGTTATGAAAATTATTCTCCAAGAGACATATAGCATTGCTTATACAATATGGAAAAAGGATTCTATGTTTGAAGACAAATTTTCAGTAGAAGTATCAACCCCCCAACTCAGATGTTTTCCTTGATGATTCATCTCCATCCACTGAACTAACTATTTTCTGTTCTAAATCCATCTCCATGGGAATCGGCATAGAGGAGTTGGAAGATTCTTGTAGCAGGGAAGATAATTCATCACCAGATCCAAGTTTTTGCAATAGTATTTAAGATTTCAATCAATACATCCACCCTAGGACCTGGACTCAAAGAAGTAGAATGTCACATAAGCTCATCCAAGGCAAATGATAAGGACCCAAGAGTATCACCTACCAAAAGCCAATAAGTAGGTTTTTGATTTAAAACATTTCACAAAACATCTTAGAGCTCCACGATCATTAATAACTTGAAGTCCAATTTTATTTAGGCACAAAGCATCCAAACATTGTTGTATACAAGCTACCACATATGTAGAAGGGAGGAAACCAGCCATGATGGCATCCAAAAACGAATTAGGCAAACACGCATCATCTAGAACAAAATAGTAAGTTGGATCTTTGTGAATAAGACCACTCATGACCATAGATGCAAATGAAAAGACCCCACCACCGAAGTCCTTTGATATTCTGAATATAGTGCACAAGAAAAATGACAAAGAACTCTCTTCAAATCCATATAGCTCACAAAATGTTCTGGGTAACAAACTTTACTCATACCTACTTGCTTTCCAAGATAAATTCCAGGGTTCCATGAGTTTCGAAATGGAAGACATCATTAGCCTTAAATATTTTATCCAAAAATGACTAATAAGCAACGAATCCATGGTATGGACTTGCTGACTTTGCAAAAATAAGCCTCATTTGATTGCCTTCATATATGAAAGTTGGTTGCACTCCAATGAAAACATTGCCAAATTGTTTTCCATATACAACCAGGTTCTCCCCATCAGAATGAAGGTTCCGTGGAGGCTTTACCCAGTTTTCTTCCAAAGCCTCAACATAAGGTGTTAGCTGTTGGTACTCTCTCACATTCATTTTCTAAGAAATACTAAGATTTTGGATGTTGAACTTAACTTCTTTGGCATGAATTTTGTCTTCAATCAGTGCTTCATAAGTATCTAGAAAACCTTCTACATTATATCCATCTGTCTTTAGTTCTTGTAATAAATTGAAAATTGGAGAGAATACATTGAGGTAGGTTGTAGTGCCAAGATTACCTTTGTCAGGTGGGAAGCTAAATAAAAATATGGCTATTTTCTTTCCTCCAATGGATATGCAATTAATATGCAGGTAAAATGCCAAGATAACCATCATAAGGACTTAATGATTTCAACTTACTCTCATGCCTATTATCAACAATTTTCCCACATATATTTTTAGCAATGTCCAAAAACGGGCTGGACTTCATATGATTTTGATGATGATGTACTGTTAAACATCCTATGCTATGAACATGCATATGATTCTGGCGACGATGTATTGTTAAACATCCTATGCAATGAACGTATTTCCCAATAATATCCAATGAAACTATCATCTTACCATATGCATTATGAGTCCCTTGATTTTGATAATGGCTATCAGGTGGGACAAAACTTTCTTCTTCTACACCAACACAACAAAGCAAATGACACATTGTGTATTGGTTGACTACTCACATGCTCATATTATGAAAATATTATTAAACTATATGATCAAGAAAAACCTGAAAATGCACCTATCTCAAAACAAAATAACAAGAGTAAGAAGGAATCTTCTTTAACACGAGTTCTGACAATTTAAATTTTCAAAGTCAACATACAAAAGCAACTAGTTTTGTCATCTAAAAACTAACAAGACTTCTATTGTAACCCTTATATAATTATTAATTGTGAGTACCTTGATGATTACGTATTATATATGAATTGTGGTTGTTCCTGTGGGCATCCATATAAGTGAATGGATGACCTTTAGTTCTGTAGAGACAAATGTTCTATTAGACCACGAAATAAAAATGTCTTCATATGACTGAGAAAACTATTTTACATTATTCACTTTTTTCGTAGGTTTAATGATCCATATGTTGTCAAACCAGTATAGCTTCCATTTGAATATGATTTCAAAATGGTTTTCCAAAATAGCCATGATTAATGCATCTCATGTAGAGTCATGTCAATTATGCCACCTAATGTTACATGGGCATGAAAATTGTGACCAATATTTCACATTCCAACAACCACAGATATGATCTCTGGGTCTTTGTCAATTTCTTTCCTGACCATTATGGTAGGTTATTGAGAAAAAAATATTTTAATGTAATTTTTTTATCACCCATGCTAGATTGACTACATAATCTCTTGGGTATGTCAGTGCCATACATGTTTATCATCTTGAAATAGATATGACTTCTAAGAACCAAGGGCATTCTCCTGGGGTATTTACCTATTTTCCTGTTGGCCATTATTACAAATTATTCAGAAAATGAACCTTAATGTGAATATTGTATGACCTATGCTTGATTGATTACATGATATCTTAGGCATTCCAATGTCACGTGTTTCTCGTCTCAAACAAATACATCTTAGTTCTAATGCTTTCATAGATTCACACATGGTACTTAGAGTATAAATTATCTACCATTGATGAGAAGGTCTAAAGCATGAGATTTTTCGAACATATATTTTCCTTAGATAAAGAGAAAGTTACAAAATAAAATTAAATAAATTTAGTCAACTCATTTCTAGGCAATAAGAGAGTTACAATTTTTGAAGATCTGGCTAGGATAATAGAAGGGGATGATAATGAGGAAAGTTATTTGACCTTCGGAGTTGGTTCTGAACTAGCAAATTTCTAGGCTCAAATGTAACCCAGATATATCAGGAATCTGCACTCTGACTGTGTCTTCAGAGGTCTACCTTGGCTACTTAAGATTTTTTATCATTGTAGTATAGGTAGCCAGAGGCACTGACCAAATTACCCCACATGAAAGGATTCTATAGCTGAGAGAAGAAAAACAACATGGTTTGTACAACACATGATAACAAATTATAAGAGAAAGGATTGAAAAAGCGTGAGAGTTTCAAAGAAACCCTGTAAGATACAGGAACCTGGGAAAAACTACAAATTGAAATAGAGAAATTCTACTATCCGAATTCGAAACTAAATGCAAGTGGAAATATATATGGTTCACTACTTAGGAGACGATTTTATCTTTTCTATTTGTATTTTAAGCTCAAGGCTCAATTATAAGTGGGTGCATATTAGGCATCATCCATGTTGAGTGATTATGACTTTTGGATCAATGACAACCATAGAGAAATAAAATTGGGCATTGAATTAGTGATGCAGACTACCCATTAATCATTTTAGGAATCGAGTCTATAATTACAAAACATTCAAGAAGAAATACTTTTTGTATAAATCTGGCATCTGAAATCTGCTTTTCGATTTATAGATTCTACTCTCTTCCCATACTCTACATTCTAAAAGTTTTGGAATTGTTGCACAGATGTAAATCTCATGCTCATAATACCGAAGATGGTATTAAGTACTAAAAATACAATATTGCTTCAATTCACAAAATGACCATGCCATGCAACAAAAAATATCAATATTTCCTTATCACATATATGTATCTTGGGATGATAATTATTGAAAAATTTACAAAAACTACCAGGTCTACAATTCCCAAGATATGGTTATGTGACATGGAAATATTTACATTTAGTTTTTAATATCCTTTAAGAACTAACAGGTCTACAATAAATATCCTCATTGAATCAGACTAAAAAATGAATTTAATGAGAGATTGATCAGAACGTTGGGTTTTGTGGCTTAAAATCGTGATCTATTGCTTAACGTCGAGTTCTTTCACTTAGACTCATGGCTTTGTGGCTTGAAATTGGAATTTTGTGGATTAATCACATGGAGCTAGAGCTTGAATTTAGAATTATGTGGCTTGAAGGCTCAGTTTTTTTAGTTTGAAACACATATCTGTGGTTGGATGAGAACCCATGAGGCTATCCATAATCAGTCTGTAGAGAAAATGATCTTGAGTAGGCTAGTGAGGGTACCCTTCTGTGGTTCAGTTCTTGTCCTGTAGTTTGAACCATACAACAAAAGATTCGATGTTTGATAGAAGGAGAAGATAAAGTAGTGGGTTAGGTCCAACATGAGGAAGGAGGTTGAGACTGTAATAGGCTCGGAACTGATACCATAAATATAATAAGGTGTAGAAACTTATAATAAACATAAATCACTTAAGTTCGGTGATCTTTGGTTAGGACAATTGGTTTTGTGGAATTCAAACCTGTAGCTATTCATGGGTTCCTAGTTTTTATTTGTTGTGGAACTATAAGTGTTCAATTGGATTATGTCCTCATAAAACTACATTGTTGGGTTTGTATGTTGTTGAAAAATATATTGTTCTCTCAAGATTATTGTATTGTTGTTTTTGCAAAGGAGTTGAACTACTAAATGACACATTATTTTATGTATCACTGAAAGAGGAAAAGACACATTATGATTGTATTAAATCTAGCTACTATACTAGAGAAAGAAATTTAATTGCTACAAAAAACCCTAGGGAATAATTACCTTTGCACATTATACATTTAACCTGATGATTAGATTGTTTTTTGCAAATAATAGAGATAATCACTTTAAGCATTTCAGATAGATATTTAATAGATGTCGACAGTTTGATATTTCATCAAAGATAAGGGAAATAATCTTTGGGTCATGGAAAGAAAGCTTCTCGGATGTATCCCTCCAAGGATATTATGTGCATTGATACAAAGTGAGAAAGGGTTGTTAAGGAATTCTGGACACCCATGAAAAAAACTAGAGTTTGATCATTCTTTGAAAAAATCAAATTTTTGAAGAGATTCATACGTGACTTCACTAGTAGTGCGCAACCAATTGATGTACTTTTGAAGGAGGGAAAATAATTTGAATGAATGGAAGAATCTATTTAATATTTTAGAAGCATTCAGAAACCTACTTCATCTCCCCCTATTTTAAGTAATCCAACTTTGAATGGAGATTTTTGAATTTACACTTTCAATTCTCGTGACACTCTAGATGCAATTTTTGTGAAGAAATATGTGGGTCACAAATTTTCCTATATCATTTATGAGAGACGCTTTGAAGAATTACGAGATGAAGTATATTTTTACTATTTAATCTTCTGAAAATGTAGAGAAAATTAAAGGCTTAGAAAAAATAAAATACCTTTATGTTTCAACAGATCTACTGTTCCAATCAGTGTTAAGCATTCATTTCATAGATATTTTTCCAATCTGTTCTTAGAGAACTCTTCCTCTAGCAACACTTTCCTTCTCAACCACTGAAAGGTGACTTCTTTGCATCTCTGCAACCATTCTAACTCATTTAGTTGTGCCTCGCTTTCTCTGGCTTAAGAGAGTGTAGTGAGTAGAGATGTAACAATGAGTTGGATTTAAGAGAGTCAAAGATATGGAAGCATGCGTGAAAACTCTTGCCACCAACAGTCTGCCTAGTCCCAATACACCTCTAGAATAGGTATACACCCTAGTACAAATAACTGATTAGGAACATTGTTGTCGATCAGTGCATAGGTGGAGAGAGTAGCTTGGGTTCATCGACTTTGGGTTCTTCGAGTGGAACTTAATCTTGGACTCCAAGATGTCTTGGTATGCCGGAGGACTAGTAATAAAATTCACTTATGTGGCATGGGAGAAGCTATCCGTTTAGGGGAAGTTATTTATTATTTGTCCGCATCAGGCAAGGCATGAAAGCCACTCGAAACCATGAAAAAAGGAAAGGATGTGCACAAGAAGTTAAGGCAAGCAAGCGAGCCATAAAGGGAGGGGAGGATGAGGCCTAGATTTTCTAGGCTTTCAGGAAGGGTGATATTGTTACTAGGCTAGGTTGTTATCATTGAGAAGGATGCAAACCTCACATTTCATAGAGAGACATGTATTTCTTCCAAAATAATTTATATATTTCATTATGTAATCAAATAATTGAGCCTAGCCAAAATATTTCTCATTCTTTTGACAATTGGTGTAGAAGAACAAGCTTTCCTGAGACAACAATTGTGTGGACATGATCTATATGAATCGAGGTATTAGTGTAGCAACTCTCATACTAACTTAGAAAATCAATTTTATGCTCATAAATTAAGCTCCAATTTGTTTTAATGTCCCTGAGCTTTCTGTAGTTAAAAGAAGCAGTGGATGTAAAGAGAGAAAAATGTCTCGAAAGTTTTTTTGTCATAATGCTAGGCCATAACTCATTATTGTTTTTTCCATTTGATAAAGATATGGAATCTTCTTTCGCAGCATGCTTTATCTTTGCCAAGAAAACTCCTTGGCTAGGGCATTGTGTAAATTTCTATATGCGTAAAATCTGCCTCCACGCTTGGTTTGAATAGCCTCACTTCTTAATATATTTGGGTCCGTTGTTATATTTCTTCTTCTCCTATTAGAAGTACATGGGTAACATGTGGTTTCCAAGTAATGTTGTGTAGAGCGAACAACTCTGCTCCTTTTTCGACGCCACAATATTCCTCCTCTTTGTTTTGTTTTCCACACTATATTTTCTCTAACGTTGGACTTCAGAGTAAACCCAAAACCAGAAACACATTCTCAAACAAATTTCTCAATATTTTCGAGGTGACCTTAAAATTCTTGGTGATACCTAGCATATTATGTCCATTGTAGCACCTGAGCCAAAGTCGGTCCTCCTCCAACCTATCCCAAAAGAGTTAAACATAAAAAGGGGTTTTAATAAACCCATCTTGCAGGCTTAAATCTTTGTTAAGTGCACCAAAATTTCATTATTTTTTTAAGAAAAACACTAATTTTTTTATTCTGTTTTGTATTTTGGGTTAGTTAAAAGTCGCTGAGGCCGGAATTTAATTTTAATTTTAATTTTATTTTAGAATATTAGATTTCCAATAATTATTATTTTATATTATAAAATTAATAAAAATTTTTTTTATTTGTTTGGGTGGGTTTAGTTAAAGTTGGTTTGGCAAGAATTTAATTTTCATTTTATTTTTAAGATATCGATTTTCAAATAATTAATCCAATTTTTATTTTTAGATTTTTTATTTTAGACTATTTGGTTTTCAATAATAATTATTTTTATATTAAAATTCAAAAAATTTATTTCTTGTCTCTGTTTTCGGTGGGTTGTTAAAAGTTGCTTTGCAGAATTTAATTTTCTTTTTTTTTGAAGAATATTTCAATTTCAAAATATTAAATATTCCAAATTTTTTCATTTTTGTATTTTTATTTTAAGGAAATTTAAGATTTTCAATATTAATTTTTTTACATTATAAAATTAAAAATATTTATTTTTATTTGTATTGGGTTGGGGTTGTAAAAAGTTTGGCAAGAATTTAATTTTCATCTTTTTAGAATATTTGGATTTTCAATAATTAATCCATTTTTTATATTATAAAATGGAAAATATTTAATTAATCAAAAATCAGTTTAGTTTATGTTTTCAAATTAAAAGTATTTTTAATATTTATCAAGAAAATCAAAGTGGCCCTAGGATGGAGTATATTGCCAATATTGTTTAATGTTCATGCATTTGAAGGATATTGTCTATTGTGTTTAGTGTTCAAGTTAACGTAATAGAATGAAGAATGATTAACCTCCTAGAAGCACAAAAGACCATGATTATGTGACATTAATGATGAGCAATGTTATTACAATATTTCAAAAGATATCAAATAACATGCAAACAAATCAAGAGATTAGGCCTCCTTACTCAACTACAATGTTGTGATCCTCCTATAAAATATAACAAAGGTATTCACATATCCGCACATACATATAACAAAAGGAAATGAGAAAAATGAGGGAAAATATAAATCTAACTAGGATATAAACTAGAAATTGCACCATGAGGTGCAAAGGAACACCGATAGGAGTAGTGGGAATGTGGAAGGAAATAATCTATCATGTTATGTCTTTCCTTTCTTCTTGTTCACTTACCCCTTGTGACTTGCTCGCTCTTGTTTGTTTCTTGTGATTTTCTCCTCTTCTTCAACTCATCATGTGACATATTTATAGGTGCACTCCCTCTTTTTTATTATTGGTAATGTCTCTTTGTTCAAATTGAGATCAACCCATTTCATCATGTCTCTTAATGAGGAAACCCCAAATTTTGTGTGGTATTCCCTATCCAACATCTTGCAAATGTGTCCACTTACTCAGTCTCTTGTGATATATATTGAGCCAACTTTCCATTGTGTGCTCTTACCTTTCTAGTGTATCCATGACATGTTGTGTTCATTCCTTTTCGATGCACTCTAGCCCACAAAACCAATCCAAACCCTTTGGAAATGGGTCAATGCCATGCAGCCTATGAGTTGCACACAACTATGATATGATGGGCTTGTTGAAATTTGTCTACCCACAAATTTCGACTCATCCATGTGTACCATGCACCCGTCTAAATTCTCATATAGTAACCAGCACATTCACTTAACTAAAAAAGTGAGCCAAATCCTTCTCATGACTCATCCATGTAGTTCCTGCATAGAAAATTCCCATTTCTTGCTCACACAAGCAAGATGATATTGCCTCTTTTGTTTTCTATATTTCATCAAAATAACACCAGGTTGTCTAATTTCTTCAATTAAAATGTTCCTAGCGATGAAATTTCAAACTCTGAAGGATTTCCCTTTATTGTGTTGTCATATAGAAGCACCAAATGATTGTTCTTTATATCTTTCTTTTTAGTATGCTAATTGTGTAATTCCTTTTACTATCATAAGTTGATTTCTCATTGATGAAATGTGCTACTTCCTTCAATTGGTTTATCTAGTGACCTCGTTGTTTCTTAGCTATGTCAATATTGTATCTATGGAAAAAATATACCTTTACAACAATAGTATAAAATTGCAAGGATACTAATATTGTTTCATGGCCATACACTAGCTTGAAAGGAGTATGATGAGTTTATCTTTTTTATGCTATTCTATACACATGTACTATTTCTTTCATTTATCATACTAGTTATCCTAGTTGATTACACATAACTTCATTAATTGTTTATGCAATGCTTTGTTGAATGACTCAACCACTTCATTAGTTTGTGGATAATAAGCTTAAAAGAAATTATGATCAATCAAATACTTTCTCCACAATACTTTGATCCTTTGGATAACAAAATGTGTTCCTTGATCACTAATAATGGTCAAGAGACAACCAAATATTGTGACTATGATTTCATAAACAAATTTCTTAGAACTTTTTGTTTTGTATACAACTTTTGTATTTTAGCTTTTGCTCATTTACGTAGTTATTCGACAATAATGATTATGTATTTTTCTTTTCTCCCATTTTCTCATTGTGGGAATTGTTCGACAAAATTGATTTCCAATATTTCAAAAAGTTTTATCAAATTTTAAGGCATTTAGACTTCCCATAATATTCAACCCATTCACTAGAAAATGTGGCATTTACCTACATAGTTTTGTTAGTCAGAGTGTAATTGTGGCTACCAAACACCATCCTCAAGAGAATATGCTGGGCCATTCTATTCACTAGATAGTGTCGTCTTGTCGACCATCTATGTGCTTCATCTATTATCCATTTCCTTTGACATTTAGGAACATATAAATGAAGGACATCATCTAGCCCCAACTTATATATATACCCATTAATTAATGTGAATGGTCCAAATTTCATTACTGAGGCCTTATTTTTCTTTTAACTTTTATGGAATTTCTTTAAATTCCTTCCCATCCTCTAGTAATTACACAATTTCCCATTTTAAGCAATTTCCCATTTGCATCTCGAGCAAAAATTGAGAGAATTTCAGTGCAATACACCAGGACTCTTGGACATATTTTCTCTAATTCATCTTTGGCATCATTTGTAACATCAAATCCACGAAGGGAGAGATTGGGAATTGCATATTTTTCTGCCATATTATTTTTCGTAGAGTTTAACAGAACTGATCCACCACAACCCTGGAGTAACACACAATGTTGAATTCAATAAATTGTTAATACTAATAACCAAAAAACTTTTTTTTGGGATTACTTTGCCTTTCCAGAATCATTCCCATAATCATCCATTAGCTTATCCACATCATTCCAGAAAAGAGTCTCAACCAAAACTCCATCTTTAGTAAACCACCTAGTAACATTGTTGGTAAAATCAACAGGTGAATTGGCCGCAATAGATTCGGGGTCAGTACTAGATATACATAATGTGTACAAGTCAGAAAAAAGTGCAAGCTTTGAAGAAACGGCCGAACCTGTGCTGCTAAATGATCTAAGGGAGGATCTGTGAAGAGAATAGTGTTCTTCTCCTTTGTATAAATTATTAAGTTACTCCAACAATCCATTGAAGATAACATATAATATAATGCAATGAATAAGAAAAAGAATATTTTCTGGGAACTTCTTCTGATAAAATTGAGCCATCGGGACAATGTCGATGATGATGACACTTATCGCCATTTTGAAATTACTCAATGCCACATTCTCCACATGCCCTCGACTGAATACAACCTTCGAGGTTGTTTCATCAAGGAGATGCTTGATGTGATTTGTATCATTGAGATTAGCCTTCTTCAAGGGAAAAGGGGTCATGAATTTGTCTATTGCAAAACCTTTGGTTTCCATTGTTCTTCCACTGCTGAGTTTTGCCTACTTGCTCAATATCGTCAAATCAGTGTGATGAATACATTTTGTGTTTACAACTTGACAATGAATATAACCATGACTATAAGATCATGTTTTTGTGTTAAAATATTTATGATCATATCTAGTGGAGCTAATAGAGAAGGCGTCAATGTTGTTGAGCCTAGAGGAGGAAGTAGGCACCACAATCTGACCTTCCTTTCACCCTAGTATTCTTGCTTCAAAGGACCAACAAAGTAGGAGAGCTTCAAAATAGTTTCTTCGAAGGTCCAACAAATTATCAGCGAAGCACGAGAAGTTTAGGAGGTTTTCTCTGGAGGTCGGGTAACTTGAAGCTTTTGCAGAGATTGAAAATACCAATGTCATGCCCCAACAGATCACGGGTAAGGGTCTTTTATGTGAAGAAATTCATGATCGATTGAATATAGAAAGGTGATTGATTTAAACATTCTTTGCACAAAGAAGAACCTTCCACTGCTTTAGTTCCCACCTAGAAACAACACACATGACTAGAATGTTTTGTGATATACAAAACTCGATCACACATCGAATCACTGGGAGAATGGGACGTAGATTTTCAATTCCACCCATCAATTTTTAATTGGTCCACCTGTCAGTTTTTAGTTAGCCAGAAGAATAAAAATGAAGGTCTCTGATTGGCTACGTGAACACTGCCTTCTCACCCCAACTATGCAGAGAAAATGCCTATCGATGTAAATAAGTCTTGGGTAATTGGTAGAAGGATATCAATCTCACACCTCACAGATATAATTGAAACATTCCTTTAAGGTGATAATTTAAGGAGAGGATCAAACAAAGTGTGGTGAAAGTATGATTCTCAACACTCAAATAAGCATGTGAGTGCAACATGCCACAATAGGCTTGAATATAATCCTTTAATTTCTATAGGGTTTGGTGATAGAATGAAACTCACTGTTATAGGTTGGGCATCTACGAAAACAATCATAGAGTGTTTGCCTATGATAGAATGCCAAATTTTTGTGTCATGTGGGAACTACATCAATGACATGGAGGATTAGCTGATAGGGTCCCTGTTCTGTATCCATTCATTAACAAAACTACTTTCTTGATGGGATAGAAGTGAAAATTGATAGTTGCAAAGGAGTAGAGCTCAATTATCGTACCATGGACAAATAATATTATGCAGTATACAAGGCGATGAAGCATTTTAGACCCTACTTGTTGAAAAACCATTGTATTATCTTTAATGTTCTACACCCAATAGTCAGATCACTTCTTGTTTAACAAGAGATGGGTGAGAGAATGGAAACCTAGATGACTGAATTAAATCAATACGATTTTGAGATCAAACCACTTCACACCATGTAGGGTCATGGTCTTTGTAAGTTAGAAGTGGAAGCGGTCAATGCAAAAGAGCAAGATGAAGAGCTCATGGGCTGGAAGAAAGAAATAGAAATTTACAATGCTGATCAAGCCTCATCCACTTCAGATGGAAACTCTTGGTACACAAATGTGCACTGGTACCTTAAGAATGGCACCGTGCCCTCTCATTTTTATATGCGGAAAAAGAGGGAACTTTGACTCAAATCATTACCATACCAGCTGGTGCATGGGGTGCTATAACGGAAGAATCGTAATAAGATATTGCTCAGGTGTTTGGATGCACAAGATTCAGATAAATTTTTACGTGATCTCCCTGACAAACCAACCGTGGGACACTTCGCGGGTAACACTACAGCAGACAAGGTCATGGGGGAGAGTTTCTACTTGCCTAAATTATTCAACAATGCTCATGCCCACACACGCAATTGTCTAATTGGAAGTCAGTAGCCTCGCTATAGCATGTTACAATGGAAGAACCATTCCAATAGGGGGCTTGGATATCATAGGAAAAATTTTCCCTCATTCATCAAAGCAACACTGTTATTTTTTACTATTAAAAATTATTTTATGCGGTGGACAGAGTCAATTCCACTAAAAAAAGTGAATGATTAGGAGGTCATTAGATTTCTACAGAAGAATACCATTTCCAGATTTGGCATTCCTACATCACTTGTTTTTGAAAATGAAACGTACTTTTCTTCGTTATCTCATTATGATTTTACATTCAAAAATGACATTCTATTGAAGCATTCTTCTAAATATTATCCACAGGGGAATGTTCTTGCCAAATCCACAAATAAGAACCTCATTCACATCAACAAAAATACCATTTTCTCTGAGCAGCAAAACTGCCACTCTGCTTTGGTGAATGCTTTATGGGCTGACTGAGTCACACATAAAACTTCCCTTTATACTTCCCCTTACTTCCCAGTGTATGGAAAGGAAGCCATTCTCCCATCAAATATCCACTTTCCTACTCTCCAGTTGTCCCAAGAATCCCATGGCAAGCTATGTCTCTTAGTTTAGCCTAGGATGGACACTTTACACAAGTTATAGGAAGAAAGGCTAAAAGAAAAAGAGAAAATTTCACTCCATCAGAACCGTATGAAGAGATGGTTCGATAGAAATTTTGCAAGGAAGAGTAGATTCAGTGTGGGTGACTTAGTCCTGAAGTGGGACAAAGCCCGTGAGGACAAAATTACAACCTTTGAATCCCTTATCACTTGTAAGTTCAGATTCTTGAAGTGACACAATTAAAATGACTAACATAAATGACTAATTTGTATTCTTGTAGTACTTTTTAAATAGTCGTATTTTGTTCCTAAACTAAATTAGTCATTCAAGTTAGTCATTTTTAGTTGCATTACTTATTATCTAGTCCTATATTTCAAACCAATACTAAATTAGTCGTTATTAGTTGGGTCACTTAAAATTGCTCATTTTTGGTAGTATTTTACTTGGAAAAATTGTGTTGATTAACGATTTTAGTCACTTGGTTAATAATTTCATCATTTTCTACTAGTGAAGATATCGATAGTATGATCAAGAGTTATTCACCATGACATAGAATGCCTAGTAAATGGATTTCAAGCTCTAGTTACTCACTCTTATCGATAGAGAAACTACAAGGAAAAGACATTCTAGTCGAGGTTATAATGAAGGTTTTTAGTGTTATAAAATGGGAAAAAAAATTCAAAGAAAAATCCACTAAAACATCTATTTGTGGGAACATATGTTTTCGGTGTGCTTTATGGAATAAGAAGCCCCATGTGAACTACTTATAGAAACAAACTGGACTTCAAACATAATTAAAATCACATAGGCATTTAATTGAAAGAGAACCAAAACCTGAAATGTATACCACCCAATGCTTACAACAAAACAATCCCTGGTGCATTCAACTCCAAGAGAACTGGACCTTGAAATGTATACCATGTCAGTGCTTATTTAAAAAAATTGTGGTCATTCTTTCATGAAAGAACAACTCCGAGGCATGCAAAAAATAATTGAAGTTTTGGTGCATTCTCTTAAAAACACAGCACCAAAACATCTTGTTTACGTAAACACACTGGTGCTCTTGATATATAGAGGGTCCAATGTTGTTAATTTTAATAGTGCATTGGGAGTGGACATAATATTTTGTAGAACTAACGGGTGTTAATTCTATGAAATCACTGGTGTGTTAAGAGTTAAAATGTACCAGGTCATTAATTAAGAAAAATTTATGTGCTTGAAGGCGTCAAAGCCCCAGAGTTGTCATTTTCCAAAAAGGCACCGATTATGCTAAAATATGATGTCACAATTTTTTTATTTAAAGTAAAGCATCAATGTGTTTTTATGTTATGGATTCATCGATGTTTTTGTATGAGATTTTCTCTCTTTTGGAGACATCGACCCATGACAATGTAATTATTGTAATTTTTAAAATTTGTTATTCATTGAGAAATGAACATATATCTTATAAAAATATTCATATAAATTAATATTTGATCAGTGCATTTTTATATGATGTTCGGATTAATTTGTTATCTTATCATATTTTGCATCTCTTCATTATAATATTTAATCATCCATATATTTGATCAATGGTGTAACATTTCACAATGAAATTGGATAGCACAATAAAATAAATTAAAATGTTTTTTATTATATATCAATATGAGGCTATTTGTCATACAAAATGGGATTCTTATTGGTAACCCCTTGTCTTTCAATTGGGATACTATGTCCATGATTACATTAAACAAAATGTATGATTTTCATAGACAATTATTTCAAAAAATACAACAGGTTGCATTGATATCCAAATAGATCATCATTCTTTGTTGGAACTAATGTTAGTGTTTGAGCTACTTCCATAACTTTGGTTATTTTGAGGAATGGTTTGTTGATTGCATCGATTTCTTTCATCTTCTTTATTTTGTTCCATCTGCAAATGTAAAAATAAAGTGTAATGAGTGTATCTACATTGGTGAGAATAATGAAAATTGAAATAAATAATATACATCAATGTAAATTAAAAAGAAATGTACTATAGAAAGAAGTGACTCATGAATTATAAACATTATTTCAAAACCAAATCTCATGCCCTCTTTCAAGGATTGTTCTATTGGTGTAGTACCATACTTTGTTTTCTGCAAGTTTTATACTCCATAATAAGTCATATATTTAATATAAAGGATTTTTTGTTCTACTTATTATAAACTCAGAGAAGTAAAACAATATAGATACTTACGAATTCCGCAATTAATTTTTGATATGCCAACATATACTCACAACCGTTATTTAACCCAATGTTAATCAATTCTTCTGATGGCTCTTCTTTGTATGTTAGCACCTATTTGAAGACAATCAAGGATGGTTTCTATAAAACAACTTAAAATATATAAAAATGAAACCTTGAGTTGTTATAAGGAAATATTAACAATTACTCACAAACTTTGAAATCAAGTGTTTTATTCCTTGTCGTCTTGTTTTATGTGTTGAATGAGTTCCCATTTCTTTCTTTTCTACAAGAAAATACTTGAAAATTAATATTTTTAATGCTAAGATATTTTTTTTGTATGTACAAAGTGAATCATGATTACATACATTTGAAGAACGTTGTTGTTGAGATGGCTCGTCCTGTGATGGAATTATGTCCATTTCTTTGATCATCTCCTTATACACTCTTTTGAACATTCCTACCAGCATGTTTCATATATTAGCGCGTTGATCATTTTGGATTTTCATAATCTTCTTGAAAAAAGTAATAAAATATTTTTATAATGATATATGAAAACTAAATATAACAAATTTTATGTTAAATTAATGTTTTGTAGTAACATATACATATAATTCTAGCAATCATTTTATACAATTAGGAATATTAAATTTTGAATGATTCTTTTTTGTTGTTGTATGTCTTTGCTATTGCAAGTTTGACATGTCTCATTGACCATTTCTCTCGAAATGCTTCTTGTAGTTTAGACATAATTTTCTTCTTAGAATCATTACATTGATTTTTGTATTGTAAGTGGAAAGTACCTCTATACGCTCATTCCACTAGATCCCTCATAGCTCTATCAATAATTCCCCCCTTTCATTAACCTCCAACACCACTCTAGATGAGCTAAGGACCAATTCATCATTATTTACATGTTCCATAATTTTTCTTTTGTTAGAATGACATTGATATTTTCCTTCAGTGTTGCTCCCTATATAAAATTAAATATATATGAATTAATAGATTGTTTGAAACATGTTATCTAATATTCTTAAGTATATTATTCATGAAAATTAAAAAAAAAGAAGTCATATTGAATAGTATATTTTCATTCACATGATTCATCATTCTGCAATTTTTCTATTAGGGTTTTACGCTATTCTGCACTTAGATTAGAAATAGTCTTATCGACCTTACTGATATTTTGGCTCTAAATGACACACACCAACTAATACATATTAGTTAAAATTACATATAGTTCAAACATATTAATTTTGTAAATAATTTACAAAGAACTTGCCTTCTCTGATTTTTTTGATGTGTTGTCATTGTGTCGATCAATATTTTTGTTACTTGAGACCTTATGAGACATTTTTTATTCACAGTACAGGCCGCTGTACCATTCAATTACATAAGCCATTATATTATATTTTACAAAAAATCATAATTTTTCAGCCAAAAGCAACTTTAATTGTCATCACAGTCATGGAAATAGAGTATTATATAATACTATATATATATATCTAAATTAGGACACTGTGATTTGTATTTCTAAACGCGTCATATTGATTCAACGCTGCTATAAGGGACAAAGTCGATGCATTATATTACACTGGGAGCAACAATGAACAAACTCGATAAAATCTAAATTGTTATAATATACTCGTGAGTTGAATTACTTAGGTAGCCCCATTGCGTTATATTACAGAGCTGGCACCGTGCAACATATAGTCATTTTTTAAAAAAGGGAGAGGGTTGATGGTGCAATTTTTAAGGCTAAACACAATGGAATGATTTAACAATGCTATTAGGTAAAAGTGTGTCGGTGCATTATATTACACTAGAACAAACAGTGAAAATAATGGATAGAATTCAAAGTGTTATAATATATCAGTGCATTGTGTTACAAAGGTAATCCCGATGCATTATTTTACATAGGGCGCACCATGAAACATAATCATTTCTTAAAAAATAGAGAGGGTTGATAGTACGATTTGTAGGCTCAACACACCACAATCATTTAACCATATTATTAGGAACATGCACATCGGTGGATTATATTCCACCAGGAGCAACAACGAACATACTAGACAAAATCAAAAGTGTTATAATTTACCGGTGCATTGTAATTCTCATGTAGCATCGATGCATTATGTTACAGATGGTGCACTGCATAAGATATAACCATTTTCAAAATAAATGGAGAAGGCTTACAAGGTTTCGATCTCATTCACTAAGTGATTCCCCTACTTTATATGTCAAACACCCTATATATAGTAAGTACACAAACCCATTAAATATAGATTTCCTAAATTGAAAAACCATAATTGTGAAGTGGTAGAGAAATTTAAACCCTAATGTGAAATTTTGCAAGAAGAAGCAAGGGTTTAAGGAAAGTATAGTAATTTTTATCATACATGGTTCTTTCTATCCATGGTTTTGAGTGAATCATCATACCTTTAAACTTTTGATCTTTTAGAGGATCCAAAAGATTTTGTGGCACTGATCTAATCTTCTCTTGCAAGTGATATCTCTTTTAATTAAAATCTAATAGAAATTGTAATTTTTTACAGTAGTAAAATAACAATAAAATGTAAAACCTACTATGTAGGTATTTTAGTGAATCACAATACCTTTTAGCTTATGATATTCTGAATAGTTCTGTTGCTCCAAAGTATTCTGCTGCTGCTGCAAAGTTTTCTTGGTATATCCCTCTTGCAAATCACTCCCTTGAAAATTTGGGTAAAATAATGAAATGGTGAATAACATTTTACAATTTAAAAGACTTTATGATATTAGATTTTGAAAAATCAATTTCCGCTCATTTTTTAATTTAAAAAAATACACCTGTTGTTTATTCAATTTCTCTACATGTCGGTGCATTCTATAATGAAGCATAGTGGTGTGCATATATAAAAAGTGCATCGACATTTCTAGGGTGCCATATTTTTTCAACACACTGATATGATTTAATTTGTTTTCATTTTCGAAATCCTGAAATAGTGCGATTTGTTTTTAACACAACTGTGTCGTCTATATTTAAAAGATCACCGATAGAGTTGAATTCATTTTTACTTTATAAATTCGGGAAATAATTGCATACTGGTGTTGTTTTTTATTTAAACATGTTGGTGCATTTTGATGTGAAAGAGCACTGATATGATAACTTATTTTTTATTTTTTTTTAATCTCAGAAATCAGTGTGTGTATTATTTAAACACCTCAGAGCTTCTATTATTTAAAGATACCAGTGCGGTTTATTCTTATTAGCAGCCCAATGGTGTTTAAAAATTGTCTTAAAATTTATTTTCACATTAAATGGGATATTAATCTCAATTTGTCCCTTAGGATGCATCCACATGAATTACAATAGTTTATAGTATACATTTTCTGCTTAAAGTCACCTTGTTCTTGAAAAATGGTTTCGAAGCTATATTGAAATTCAGATTGTGGTTATATGGTTCTCGAGATTAATTTTGGATATTCATACATTAATTTTATCTCTAATTTCTCTCAAATACATGGACAAAATCTCAATAATATCAAATGGAAATTCTTCAAATTTCATCTCATTCCATATTGTTGATCAAATTTCGTGGTAGACTTCTCCCTTTCCATCTTGAGTAAGTTCATATTTTATTTATATTTCGATTATCTAATTGAATTTAGTTTTTTTAGTCCATGTCAATTTGAATAAAAATGTATGCAAATTATTTGTAGGATCCAGCTTTAGAACTGAGTTTAGATGCATAAAATGTTACTCCATATTATTTTTAAAAAATGTCTAAAGCTCTTGTTAGGAGCAACATACTGAAAGTAGTTGGTAGATGAAAATGGATGGCCTATTCAGCCTACCAATTTTAACATGACATCTTCTAGCTGCAATCCTGGCTCAACAATGGTAATAATTATTTGGTATACTGAAATTTCAACAAACCAATTGCATTGCCATGCTTACTACTATCATTGATATTGTACTAATGATGTTCAATATTTTTTGAAATCAAGATTCTGGTGATGATGAACGACCCACCCACCAACTTCCAGTCCACCAAACTACAACATAAAATTGAGAGAAGGTTGCATTAAGAGCAATAATCAGTGAAGAAACATACAAAGAATAGTCGAATTAGCCACCTATTCAATTCCCACTATGTTTAGATTCACCAATTAGGAATGACTACAAAAATAGTAGTTCTTCATCACAAGTTGGCAATAGAGGCAATAAAATGGAGGTTGGTATGGATGATTACTTAGTGATACGATTGCCATGGAGGAAATGTTGTTAAATGTGTTTGATAAGGATGAGCAAAGGGATGATGCTCATATCACTGATACCTTCTTCGAAAGACTAAAAACTGCTTCCACCACCCCTCACTTCAGACCTAAAGGCAAGTCAAATTTTACTCAGTTGGGGACAATGATGTTATTGTACAACGTGAAAGCAAATTTTGGCAGGTTAAATGCATTTTTCTCAGAAATATTGAGATAATTGACTTGCATGGTCGATCAAGTTCCTTATATTTTATCTTCAGAATCAAAATTAAAAATGGTTGATTTTATGAATGTTAAATATCGAGATTGTATAATTATATTCCCCACTAACTATAGGATATTCAAAGGTAAGGTTCTTCTGAGTGATAATGTCTTGCCAGGTAGCTGTGAAGAGGCAAAGCAGTTGTTGAAAATGTTGGGCATTGAGTACATATCATAACATGTATGTGTAAATAAGTATATTCTATGTAGAGGAGAATATGTAAACAAAGAGATATATCTAAAATGTAGGCATGGCAAGTACCATAATTAAAAGAAGGAAGGTAAATTACATGGTCCTCCTCATAAGATGTTGAGGCACATGTCTATAATCCTAAGGATTGGAGGACTCTTTCGTTGCAAAGAATTAGCTATGCTACAGGGATGGTAGTCCTCACATAGAAGTGATTTAGGAGTTATGTGAATCCCAAAATATTTAATAGCCACAAAGCGTATAGAAGATACATGGCGTGAAAAATTCAAGGATGAAGTACGAAGTCTATGACTAAGGATAGCCAAGGATGACATCAACCCATATTCCCTCCAAACAACCAACATTTTTGTTTGGCTTGTAATAGTGATCAATAACAATATCCCCCCATGGTTTTCCATGAAGAATGAAAATCTTATGTTGGCTCTCATAGTCCCTGGTAGATGACGAGTGAAGAATATGGATGTTTACTTACAACAATTGTTAGATGAATTTAAGGAATTATGGGAAGGGATAAAATGTATTATGTATCAAGACTCATTGCAACATAAAGGAGTTTTATGTTGTATGAGATACGTTCTTACACCATACATGATTATCCAGGCTTAGGATTTTCCTATGGTAAATTACATTCTTCTTGATTTTTTTAGTAAAAAATATTATTTCGCATATTAATTTAATTCATTGTAATTTTTAATATCTTCATGTTTGCTAATGTGTCGACTTATATACAATAATTATGCAGGTATTGTAATAAAAGGGTATCATGGATGTAAATGTTATGGACCTTCTCTGAAGGCTAGGTGGTCCAATCACCTAAGAAATCCAGTGTATGACTGCTCCAGGGTATTCCTCCCAATAGAAAACCCTTACAAAAGAGCAACATCCACTTTCAATGGTAAAACAGAGAGAACCCAAAGTACTACAATAGTGGCACCAATTGGATGGAATCAAGCATATGAGATAGAGAAGGAGAAGGAGTTTTCAGAAACGTTTGATTCAAATGGGGATCCTATGTTCGATGATTCATATTTCTTCAACACCTATGATGAGAAATATCCCGTTGGAGTGAAAAGGAAATCTATATTGTATGAGGTCCCATATTGGGAGCATCTTAATATTTCCCACTTACTAGATCCCATGCATACATTTAAAAATGTTTCATCTTCTTTATGGAGACACATTCTTCTAAAAAAAGTGACACATTGGCTATTAGGAGAGATCTTATTTCTTCAAAAACTAAAAAGAAACACTGGCCAGGATAGGAAACTAGAGGAGAGGTTGGCCCCTCTTGGTCTTTCAAAGAAAATGATGTCCCATGGATTTTAAAGAAATATGATCTTTCTTTGGCAAAGGATTTTATAGTTAATGTGAGGGTTCCTTCTTTATATGGGTCTTCATCACGACAATGCTTAAATCTGGATGACCATTTATCAAGGTTGAAATCGAATCAGTATTTGAACCTTCTAAGAGTATGTATGTCAAAGACATGATTTTATTATTATTTAATTTTATTTTTAGGTAATGGGATATTTTATAATTAATTTTTGTATAATGACTATTTACAGTGCAGTGTCATTATCCTCTTCTCATGCATACGTGTGTGAACCATGACTTCCCCTAGGACCTACGATGTGCCATATCTAAATTATCTACATTTGTAGGTTGGATCACATCAAAGGAGATTCATATTGCTAGCATTCCATGATGACATCAAGAGATAGTTGATATTGTTTGTATGTTTGAGAAGGAACTGCTGACAAGTTTCATGGACTTGCATATTCATCTTCCAATTCACCTAGTAGATGAGGTTGAATTAGTTGGTTTTTTTTTTTGTCGTTGGATGTTCTTATCAGAGAGGAACATGAAGAAATTGAAAGATTTTGTTTGACAAAGCGAAAAACCTAAGGGGTCTATGATAGAGGGGTATATATTGTATGAGTCTTTCTATTATGCCAGTGAGTACATCAAGAAGATCGAAAACACTCAGGGATGGTGATCTGGGATGACAAAAGGGATGAAGACAAAAGATAAGGGGAGCTTCTAAAAATTAATGGAAAGAGGCACAAGATAAAGAGTAAGTGCAAGCTTATCATTTGACAAATTACTACACAATAACTATTAACACTAAACCTTATATTAATGCATATTTGATCTATACGAATATTATATAATATATATATATATATATATAATTATATATATATATTATTAATATATATACATATATATATATAAACATATATATATATATAATAGATATATATACTAGTGTGATATTCATCACAAATTCAGAAATTAAAGCCATCAACAAAATTATTCTATACAATATGGAAGCGACACAACCATGGGTCACATTGTACGAAGAGAAGAGGAGGAAATGGGACAGTGACAAGAAATAATTCAAGAGGTTGAATGGTAGAGGCATGCCTTATCCTAACCATTTAAAAGAAAATATGACAATGACATGCCCTAATAGTTGGGTTGCTGATAAAGTAAGAGAGAAATATGGTGCATCTAGTTGTTACCCTTGTGTTGAAGAGGATGTGCTAACAATAGGTATTGGGTGCATCAACTTCGTAATTATAGTATCTTTATGTATAATTTTAACTTCATATTTCACATTTGAATTGTAATATCTATATATATTTTATATTCTTAATTATGTTTGGGTTATTAGACACATGACACTATGATTTTTTCACCTTTTTATAGGTGCATTTGTTTCCATCCATGTCGGAATATGGACATCATGTTTTCAAAGAGGATGCCGATGATGGATGCATGACAAAAGACTATGGAGTGTAATTCAAGCTCGACCAATTTAGTCATGCTAGCCACCACAATCAAAACCTAATGCATGGGACATTAGGTTACGTTGGAAAGATACAAGAGATCATTCAAGTGGACTTCTGTTCATTCCAATGTGTTATTTTTAGGTGAAAGTGGTGGGACACCTTTGATTGGAATAATGTGAAGGAAGATCGCAATAATGGGTTGATATCTATCAAGTCTAGAAAGATGTCGCATGAAGCTAACAAGGCTTATGGTTTCCAAAACACTACGACCAAGTGTTTTTTAAATCAAACGTGTTAGATAGGGATTAGTGGTTCGTATTAAGACACAACCCTATATCAAAACATGTTTTTGAGAACAACAATATTATCTTTCTAAGCATCAAGGAAGATAATCAAGGTCATGATAATGGATAATGGTATGTACTTATGTTATTTCAACATTTATACTATTGTTGTATGTTTTTATTTTTATTATTTCACTAAGTATTTCCAATTGTTGTTGCTCCCTCTGCTAAGGTCTCTACTACATGACTGACATATAAAATACATCAGCCTCATACATAAAATACATTTTTTTATTAAATGATAAACACATTTAGTAATATGGAAACATAACTTTCAATTTAAAAAAATATATATTGGTGCATTAAAAACACAGTCATGCACAAACATCAATGCTCTGTAAAACACAATCACATCGTAAATAGTGCACACATACCAATGACACATTGTTGTTGGTTCACAAATTTAAATTTTCGTAGCGATGCATAAAACGTATAGAATGGTGAGCATGTATAACTTTTTCGCTCCGGGACGAAATGTTCACGTTATTGAATGCACTAATATATAGCTATATTTTTAAATATTATTTAGGCGACGCGTTGGGTAAATATGATAGCATTAGTGCGATCAGAACATACCAAGCAAACCACAATTGTGATGGTGATTTAGAGACATTTGTTTGAATTTCAAATAGACTTGGTGATGCATTTTTGTCTCTTGTTTAGATTATGTAAAATAAATATCTATTTTTATGTATATCTAACTAAATTATTTAAAGTAGACATTTCTTTAGAGTTTCAACATGATGTAATATTAGCTAGGAGAAATATGAAAAACATAAATTTTAGTGACTATATTGTGATAATTTAATATGTAATACTTAAACTGTATTATTTAAGTCATATTTAGTATTAAAAAGAGTGCAATTTAAACCACTACGATAGAAAATGAAAGAACCAAAATAGCATGAAAGTTTTATAACTTTATTACTAGAAAAGATTTCACTTGCCTCTTTAAGGGAGAACTTCCAATAGAGCAAATCTGCAACTACAAGTAACTTGATCACAAACCTTCTTTTACATTTCTTTATGCTCATCCTTAGAGAGAGAAATTTTTAATTTAAATTGGTAAGAGTTGCTAAAAAGATTAAATTTAAATTTCTTGAAAATGTCATAACTTTAGTAATGAAATAAATTTTATAAAAATAGAAAATTTTAAGTTGTATTAAATCTAAATTAATTGCTTGAGAGGCATTCTATAACTTAGTATGGGAGAGATGTTGCCACATAACATTACATTTAAAATTATTAAAATAAAAATTGAAGTTAACATATCAAAAATAGTAATAAGAAAAGAAATTATTCTCGGTGATATTTACAATACTTCAATTTACACCTTAATCTTATATAACTTTATATAGAGATTTAATGTAATCGAAAGTTTAAAAAAAGAAGCTTTTATTATGAGGAAAATATGTAATGAGTAAAAAATATAATTTACTTTTTAATAGAAGGAAAAAATGTAATTTTCTACATGACAAGAAATAGCATAATGATATTACATTATGTGCAATACATTCTATGTTCCATTTACATGACATATATATATATATATATATATATATATATAAATATATATATATATATATAATATGTATATGTATAATTATATAATAATATATAACAAAAAATATTTTACTCGCAACGAGAAGTAAAATATTTCAATATCTATATTAAATAAAATAATTTTGTAGATACATTATATAGAGAAAAATAAAGTAATCTAAATTGAAAATTTTCTTATACTTTCATTTTAGTGAGAAAGATTGAGAGAATTCTTATTACATTAATAGTTTCTTTCTAATTCAATGTATGAGGGATATTTGTAAAATTTTCGATGTTTAATATGGATTTGATATGTGATATTAATTTAGAAAATATTAATAATAAAAATAATTATATGTATACATACATGAAAAAAATATGACGTGGAATATTTTAACATTTTAATATAAATAATATATTTCAATGTCAACTACATATATATTCATATACGAGTTTGATATATCCACCAAGTGCCTACACGAATCAAATCTCTTTTCACTCAAAAATATGTTTAAATCTAAAGAGATTTGATCCGATCCAAAGTTAAAATGGATATAGGGTGCAAATTGTAAAAAAACAGACCTAAGTTTTTTTAACTTTAACAATAGATTAAATTTTATAAACCAATATTGCATTGTTAAATTGTATTTTTGAATAATTTATTAATAATAATATCTTACATTAAAATTTGAATGAGTTACACATTTTTGACTTTTTGAGAGTTAACTAAATTATTTTTCCTTTAACTATTTTATCGTTGTGAGTATCGAAATATTTTATTAATTAAGTTAGAATGAATATCAATGAACTATATAGATGACGGGAGGATTTCGGAACTAGAGGTGGGAGATACGCAACGACCAGGGCGATCACAACGAGCAGGGTTCAATTCTAATGGAGAGTGGTAGGGGAGGGAGCTCGACTCCCTCCTACAAAGATGCAGTGGCCAGTAGAAGTAAATCACCAGCTGAAACCAGTAAAGGCGATATGGACAACAGTAACAGGGGCATTGAAAAGGACACAGATGGGGCCAGAGAAAAATAAAACAACAACACAAAGGACAAAGAGAAAGAAGACAAAAGTCTGGGCTCGAGAGACAAAAAATAGAAAGGACCTTGAAAACCAAAAGCATAAATCACTCCTCGAGTAATATTAAATGATCCTGTGTTGCAGGAGAACAGGGAACACATGGGAACCTATGCCATTATCTGTAAATTTATCGGACTATGGCCCACAGGAAAGGCTTTACAGATCTGGATCAAGTATCATTGGAAGCCCAAAGGAAGCATTGAATTACATCTAGGGTCAAAAAGATTCTTCACAGTAGTGTTCTCAAACATCGAAGATAAAGACAAAATATTCGAAGGAGGTCCCTATTTTTTTGCTACAGCAGGTCTCTATATGAGACCTTGGAGGATGAACTTTGTCCCAGAGAGGGAGACTTTCTCTTCAATTCCTATGTGGGTAAGGCTCTACTCTCTACCTCTTGACTATTGGCAAACTGAATCGTTGGCTACCATTGGTAATAAACTAGGACACTTTGTCAAAGCTTCTGAAGCCACAAGAAGAGGAAAATACATCTCCTTTACTAGGATATGTGTGGAAATGGATCTATCAGGAGCACTTATGGATGAAGTCATCTTGGAAGTTTATGATGAGGAGTGGGTGCAGATGGTAGACTATGAACATATCCCCTTCACATGCCGAAGATGCCATGAACATGGGCATTTATTAAGAGACTGCCCTCTCAGCAAAGAAGATAACAAAGAAAAACCTAATACAATGAAGGACACTGAAAGCTTCCAGAGAGTGGCTAGCAGAGGAAGGGGAGGAGAAAAGGGACCAGAGAAACAACACACTAAGGAGTGAAAGGGTAGTCAGAATAAGTTTCAAGTGCTAGAAGAGCCTGAAGAAAGCATAAGAGAGATTCAATATCAGGAGGAAGATGCTAAGGAAAAAGGAAAGAAAGAGGACACAAATCTTTCTCCAAATATTGACTCTAAAAAATAAGCCATGAGAAGTGAAACAAAAATGGAAACGGACCAGTAAATGACCCAAAGTGAAACAGATCTGGAAGATGACGAACTACAAGAAATCCTTGACAAGGAAAACTTGGATCTGGAAGGATTCCTGAGGCAAGGAGCCAAAGGAGGAATAGATTCTCTGCCTCAAGAAGAATGCAATAGGATACAGTAGTTGTTTTTATGGAAGACTCAGGAACGAGGACTGGAGAAAGGTACAAACATCCACAAAAAGGAGCACAGAGGGGTGAAAACAATGAAATTAAATCCAGGACTAGCCACCAGAAATCTAGGCAAGAAGAGAGGCAGAAAAAAGCAAAATGAGCTCCTGATGGAGTGTGGAAAGCTAATGATAGATTCAGGTAAGATGAAAGATCTAACCAGTTACTCCCTTACAAATATTTAATCATGAAGTTCAGATCATGGAATATCAAAGGTCTAGGCAGTAAAAGAAAACATAGAATGCTAAGTAGTAGAATGAAACTAGCAATCTTAGTTTGTAGGTTTCTATGGAGTGGTTTTTGAGAAATTGAATTCGGATGATCCACAATGTTCTTCATCTGAATTCAATTTCTCAGAAACTAGCAATGAATAACAATGAAGAATAATGAAGAACATTGTGGATCATCTGAATTCCATTTCTCAGAAGCTAGCAATGTCGGACATAATCTTCATTCAAGAAACGAAATGCTCCATTCAGAAAATAAAACAAATCCATAAAAAATGGCTCATCAAATTTGAGTTTCTAGAATTCAAAGCAGATAGCACAGCAGGTGGTATTCTTACTCTTTGGAACCCCGTAAAAGTCAGCATTGTAGATGCATAAGCAACAAGAAACTACTTATCAGCTATCATTCAACCAATGGGGATGTCAGAGACCTTACTGGTTACGAATGTCTACGATCCTCAGAAAATTGATGAGAAGCTTAAATTTTTGAACCCCCTAGCAGATCTCAAAAATAGACATGAAGAAATCCCTTGGGTCATTGAAGGAGACTTTAACATGATTAAATCTCTTTCAAAAAAAAAGGAGGCACCAGAATCCTCAGTAGAGACTTAGTAGGATTCCATTCTTTCACATAATACATGAAAATGGTTGACTCTAAAATGCGTAATGGCCTTTTTACTTGGAACAACAAAAGAGGAGGCAAGGCTTAGGTTTCCTCCAAATTAGATAGATTTTTTATCTCCAAGAAGCTAATGCTCACAAATACAGAAATAACTACAAGTATTCTCCCATTTGGAGGCTTTGATCACTAGCCGATTCAATTAGAAATCAAGGGAATTGATGCTGCCAGAAACAGACCCTTTAGATTTGAGAATATCTGGCTCTCTCACCTAGACTTCATCAGCAACATTGAAAAATGGTGGTCCAAAGATCTTTAGGTTCAAGGCTCCAAAATGTTCCTCCTCCATAAAAGACTAAAGCACATAAAAATCAAACTCAAAGAATGGAACAAGAGGGATTTTGTTAACATTTTTGTAAACAAAAAATTTGTATAGATCAAACTGTAGGAACTAAACCAAGCTATGATCATTGATGGTTTTGATAAAACCAGAAGTGAGAAAGCTAAAAAACTCAGCCTAGATTTGAGAATATTTGCAAACAGGAGGAAATCTTCTGGAGACAAAAGTCAAGAGTGTAATCGCTCAAAGAAGGCGAGCGAAACACTAGCTTTTTCCACCGTTCCACCATTGCCAATAGAACGCACAATAGAATCTCCTCAATATTGAATGAAGATGGGGAGATTCAAACCTCTCACAAGAATATCAAAGGTGTGTTGGTTCAATATTTCAGAGGCGTCACAAATGAAAATAATCTAGACAAAGACCAACACACCAAGGAAATTATAAGGAATATTCCTAGGATGGTGTCAAAAGAAGATAACTTTAACCTGAACAAACCAGTAACTGAAGCAAAGGTCAGTATGGTCATCAAAGACATGCAGAATGGCAAAGCTCCAGGTCCAGATGGTTTCAATGTTGATTTTTTCAAAGCCTACTGGAAGGTTGTCAAACAGGACATCTTGGAAGTGGTTGAGGACTCCAGAAGAAGTAAATCCATCCTGAAAGACCTCATCAACTCCTTCATCTCCCTAATCCCCAAATAGGACTCGGCCCTGACTCTTGATAAGTTCAGACCCATTGCCTTATGCAATGTTGTTTACAAAATTATTTCCAAAATCTTGGTCAACATACTCAAACCTCTTCTTTCTTCTTTGATTTCTAGGTAACAGTCTGGGTATGTTGAAGGAACGAAAATCCTGGATAATATTATTCAGGCCCACGAGGTTATTCACTCTCTCACTAGAAAAAGGTAGGCCGGTATGATCATACAGCTAGACATTGCAAAAGTGTACAACAAGGTGAACTAGACTTACATCAAAAAGGTCCTTTCTGCTTTTGGTTTTGATCATGACTGGATCAGATGGGTTATGGCTTTCGTTACTTCACCCAGATTTTCAATTCTAGTGAATGGCTCGCCCTCCAATATCTTCTCTCCTTCTAGAGGCCTCAGGCAGGGAGACCCACTCTCTCCCTTCCTCTTTATACTCAAGATGGAAGGATTGGGTTGAACCCTTAGAAAAGCCAAAGTCTCAGTGAAGATCAAGGGTCTCCAGTTAATGGAGAACGGCCAAGTATTGACTCATCAGCAATTTGTGGATGACACTATGCTGTAGGGCACCCCCACAGTCAAGGAGGCTACAACATACAAGAAAATCTTAAATGACTTTGCCTCGGCTTCAGGTATGGAAGTCAATCTCTACAAATCAAAATTTTTTTCTTGAACACCAACATTGCTATTCAAAGGAACATATCTAGAATTTTGGGCTTCCAAAGGGAGGTCCTCCCTTCAAAAAATTTGGGTATCCCCCTGACAAATAAACCAATGCACAAAAGTATCTGGGAACCGATGCTCAACAAGATGAAAGACAAGATCAAAGATGGACTTATAGAGCGCTGAACCTTGCTGGCAGATTGATTTTAACGAAGATCGTTCTTCAATCTATCCATGTTTTCTTCTTATCAGCCCTGCTAGCTCCCAAAGGGGTCTTATAGCAATTCAGGAACATTCAGAGAGACTTTCTCTGGGGAAAGGAGGAAACCAGAAAGAAATGGGCCCTTATGTCTTGGGATAAAATTTGCAAACCCAAAATTCATTGAGGCCTAGGCTTAGATGATCAGGAGATTCTAAGTAATGTTTTAGGATCTAAACTATGGTGGAGATGGGTTAAAGAACGAGGGGCAAAATGGGCTAATACTTGGAAAGAGAAATATGCAAACTCCTGGAAAACGAGTGAGCTCATCGGAATGTCAGAGAACATAAAAGGCTCTCACATCTCGAATAAAGCTTGGGAAAACAGAGGCTTGGTAAAAAATAATAGCTTCTGGGAAATCAAAGCTGGAGATCAGGCTCTCTTTTGGGAAGATAAATGGCAACAAGAACCGATGTTGTTAACGGAGGAATTTTTGGGTATCAAGCAAGAAACTAATTTCCAAGGGCTAATAAAAGTCAGGGATTTCTGGAATCTTCCTCAGGACACTGAGAAATGGAGAAGCTGGAGGAAAATAGAATATAGAGTAGACGGCCCCATAAAAGCAAAAACAGAAAAACTAATGAACATATTGAAACAAAGGAAGTTCCTGGTTACAAATGGGTAGGATCAGTTAAGATGGGGCCAAAACAAAGAAGGAATCTTTAATATTAAGGAAGCCAAAAGAATTTATCTTAACCTAGAGCCTTGCGTTTTGGCTAGGTCCTTGCAAAAGCTTTGGAGTCACCAAGGTTGGATGAAGTTCAAACTGTTTATGTGGTTAGTTCATCATAAGAAAATACTAACTTGGGATAACATTCAGAAGAGGGGGGTGATGGGGCCTTCTAGATGCCAATTATGTGAGGCTCAAGAGGGGACTATGGAGCATATTCCCAATAGCTGCACTTATACCTCCTGGTTGTGGGATTCTTTCAAAATCATTTTTCAACAGACGAACAAAGACAAAGGTAGCATTATTAACACCTTGAATGAGTGGAGGAAAAACTTTGCAGAGAATAAGATCCTTAATTTGGCCTAGACCTTTACACCAAGCTTCATTATTTGGAATGCTTGGAAAGAAAGGAATAAAAGAATTTTCAAGGATGAAAAAACAACCCCTATTTGCCTGATGGAATTGATCCTAAAGTAGATAAAGGAGACTGTTTCCACCACTCTGCATAGTTATTCCTCGAATCCTCCCACAACTCTTGAATTGAGAATTCTCAAGTAGTTGGGAATGCATGAGATCATCCTCAATGGTCTGAGGAAAAAAGAAAGAATGTTGGAAAGGGAAAAGGAGTTCTGGCATCCTCCACCAAAAGGTTATCTAAAATGCAACATTGATGGGGCTTCAAAAAGCAACCCGGGGACTGCAGGTTATGGAGGTGTGTTAACAGATGAAGATGGTAAAATAATTTTTACTTTCCATTGTCATTTAGACCAAGCTACCAATAACATGGCTGAAATAATGGCTTCAGAACAATGTCTAGAGCTTCTTAAACTCAATCACAACTCAAATGTTCTCATCGAAGCGGATTCCCAGATTTCTATAAATGCAGTCAAGAGAATCAGCTATGGTACAACACCTAAAAGAGTCTCAAAACAATGGAGACCAATACAAGTGTACCATAGAATCCAAAAACATCTCCAATGTTTACGAACAGTTTGCTTCAATCATGTTCGGAGGAAGGCCAACAAACTTGCAAATCTTCTGGCCAACCTAGGGGTGACTAATCCAGATGGCAGAATAGAAATGAAATGGCAGGAGATGCCTCCAGGTAGGCTAAAAGCTCTCTGTGAGGCTCAAGCTGCAGAGGAAAAAGAAATTTTCGATTGTTGGGCTCGAGGGGAAGGGGGGGGCGGGGTCTTAATACCACCATTGGTCATGCCTTAAAGACCATGCATCCTAGCTATTCGATATCTCTCCGCGTCTTCCTTTTCAGGTGAGGGTGATTGACGGCCAAATCTCATCAGGCTATTTGGTGGGGTCACACGTTTGTTCTTTCTTTGCGAGTTTTATATGGGAGGTGATGCGTTCTTTGACCTTGGGTCTCCTTGTTGATAGGGGGACATTGTGTTCATTGGCTTGGCCTTGAGTTGCTTTTGTGGGTCACATCTTTGTTTATTCGATCTCGATGGTTGGATAGGCCATAGTTCTGCAAGCCCTTTGTACTTATTGTAACTATACTTTTGAGTTATTGAAATAGAAGGAAAGTCTCTTGCTCCAACAAAAAAATAATATCAATGAACTATATAAGAAATAGAAAAATATTTATCATAAATCTACAATCATAGTTTCAACCATGCTAAACTTTGTAATTGATAAAAATGTCTTTGCAATTTATTTAAAGTAAGTCATTTTACATGAAATTTCATATATAAAAGTTTGATTTAAATTGACCAATACATATTAATATATAATAAACATTATTTCATAGAAATAAAATTCATGACGATAATCATCTAGCAAACATAAACATCATCTAAGATACACATTCGAATTCACTACCATCATCTAATTATATACACTTTTAGTAGCACATATAAATGTCATTATCTACCACACCAATATAATAATCTAACATGGAATCAACATCATGATCATATATAACAAGACAAAAATATTTTAATCTAACATCATCACCACACGCATCCTCAAATCAATATAAATCTCATGTCAAATAACTTCTATCATGTACACGTCTACCTGCAAGCACATTAAATGAACATATTCTTACATGACCCAAAAATATACACATCAACACCAACACATAAATTAAGTAGATAAACATGAATAAAAAAATGCATTATATATATATATACGGAGAGGTCAAATAAATACGTCTTGAAGTAAAATAAAAGTGCAATCAAATATCCGACAAAAGAGACGTAGTAGTGCCTACAAAATGGTCTTTAGTAGAAGACGATGGATGGTCAATTATTGTATGATAAAGCATGTTTATTGAAATCAACTGAGGTGGAGGACTAAGAGGTGGTTGGTCTGTAGTAGAAGGACATGGTTGGTTTACAGCAGAAGGTCGTTGATTTTCTCTATTAGTAGAAACATACGACACATCCTCTAGCTCTGGAATCTCAACATCATAAGGTGATTAATCAGCACGTGTACTACTAGAAGGATCACCGACACCCTAATGACCATGATATGATGGGTTGGCACCACTATAAGAATCATCATCACGATCCTCATCATTCAAATCATGATCATCACCATCATCATAATCATGACCACCCTCATTTGATGGATGTGTTGCTACATGATTCCCTTCAGCCCTCATCGCTACGAGTAAAGTACTAGCTTTGATGACATGTCGCATAAGAGACATCAAATCTCGTAGAAAGTTCTTGTAAATATCCACTAACATCATATCTCCACTGATATCTTGAGCCCTCATAGGGAAGACTCCCTGATGAACCAAAAACTCTCGCCAATCTATCATAATAGTCCATCTTAAATCGCATAACAATGCTCTGCCCTCAAATGCCCATGACTCCTGAAGATGTGCCTCACCCTGACCCTTTTGGGTCTTTTACATCTCCTCATCTCCCCCATCTAGTGGTGGTGGAGCATGCATGTCCCCGTCATATGATTCGATGTCTACAAAATATATACTACACAAAATTAATTAAACACTTTCATTTACCAATTTAATAAAACAAGTTAAAGAATGCGCTAGAATAATTTTTACTCTAATTCATTAAAATAAGAAAATGAAACTACAATAATTGAAAGAAAACACTAATATTACATCTATCATTTAGAGACTTAGCTGCTGTGAAGAAGATGTTTGGAATACCTCTCCAATCAATCCCTGCGTATGGATACCCCAGTACCAAAAACACATGGTCATCCAGACTGGCCAATAGCGCTAGTGCCTCATTCAAAATCTTGGTCGGAAACTTTTACGTGACCCTCTTGGGAATCATCTACCCCCCCATTTGTATTCGACTCTAAATGATCAGCCTAGGAGGGAGACGATCAAATGTAGGCCTCATCTCCGGAAACCTCTCAAAAAATAAACAAAAAGGATCAGAAGAAAAAAGGGAAGGTCTCCCTCCCCTGTCTCAATAATGCAAGACATCTATCTAAATTTGTACAAAACTGCCTCAAAAAATGGCAGACCGTTTGATTGTTGAGAATCGAAACAAGAAATGCTAAAGATAGCATTCAGAATATTCCAATTTCAATTTGTGCTTGAATTAAAATTTGAATTTTGTCTCACCAGTGGCTTGAAAAATAATTAATTAATTCATATTGAGTTAATTATTGGAGAAATTCAAGCTAGAAGTCTTTGTGAAGTCATGCAATAGTTATCCCTTAAATTAAGGAGATTATCCCTTAATTAAGGAGATAAGGATGAGTTTTATTTGAGTTGTAATTAGTTAGCTCAGTTAACTAAGTTATGTCCAGTTAAATTAGCTCCAAACAGTTTGAGGAACTAATTGTGAGTTCAGTCAATTAATGTATACATGCATCAAACTAGTGTACTCTAGATAACTGAAGATTCTCTCATAAATAACTCATGCATGTCTATTCAGAGAAATACCCAGTTGAGATTAAAGGCATGGACATTGTACTATCAGTTGCATGAGTTTTCCTATGAAGGAAACTCATGCATGTAAAAGGAATAAGGTTCCTTGAGGATTGCACAGTCTTACAGGGTGTGAGATCAGTGCAAGTGATTAGTGTTACACTTGGTAATAGTAGGATCATCGGGGGGAACAACGCAAGGAAATAGGAGGCTTGGAGGGTAGAGGAGAAGGTTTGTGAGAAGCCTTGTTTGTGTGTGAGCATCTGTGAGGATTGTACTGAGAGTTGGATAGTTGTGAGAGCTAAAGCTTTGTGTAATCTTGATGTATTTCCACCTTGTATGATAATACAAATAGCGGGGTTTTAAGCTGAGGCTCTCCCCAGAGTATTCTTCTGAGTTTCATGTCCATTGATTTTGCTTTGGTTATATGTGTTCTACTTGATCTTTCTCAAATCTATTAAGCTTCCACAAGTCTGATTGTAGAAGTAGATTAAAATTTTTTGCTTTAATTATATTGCATTATCAGGTTAATCTACAGTCATAATTTCTACATGGTATCAGAGCAAAGGTTATAAGAGCTGTGAACACTATATGGAGAAGATAATTTGAAGGTTGAAGTTTGGGATTGTGGGTACAAATCGAATTCATCTCATACTTCTGTTGGAAATAATACTCAGAGGTGGGGTGAATCAGTATTAGCAAGTAAATTATTTTTCATTTCCATAATCAGATTCATATATGCTACTTCAGTTAATGGAACTCATGTGTATACACAATCATGTTTAAGGCAACTAGCATATATCCTGCAAAATTATGATTCTATTAATTTATCATATGTTGATCTTTAATCAGTGCATCAGAACCATATAAATTGTGACGAGTTGTAGTAAAAATAGAACAGACAATCACACACATGAACACAAGATATAAGGTGGAAACTCAATGTGAGTGAAAACCACCTGCTGCAATCATCTCTATCTTCTTTTAATAATAAGAGTCTCCGTTTTACAATTTCTTGTACTGATGTAGTCTTATACTAGTACGCAGGCTTTTCCCTGCAGAAGACTACAACCTTCTCTCATTCTCTAGCTTCTCTTGGAAGGGAGCTACGACCCCCTAGCTCTTGTACTAAATGATATGTTTACTAGTATGTAGGTGTCGGCCTACAGAAGGCTACAACCTTCTCTTTTCTTCCAAGGACCACGTTTCATAAATTTTCAGATTGGATCCATCAACAACATCATTCAATCATCAAATATACCTAGATCAACCAATCTCCTATTGAACCAACCACAACCAAGTCAATCAACCACTTTGACAACCCATCAATCTGATCTATCAGAATGCTGTCAGCAGAATACAGTAACCAAAAACTAAGCCAGAACCCAGAACACTGCAACAGCAAATATAAGCAACTAAAACATATTTTATAAGGTATATGCTACTTCCATGTGTCGAACCTGTGTGCATACACTCTTTTCTCAACGCGAACTTGCGTACAGATCCGCAAATCAAATTTAAGATGTATACGATGTTTTGATATGCAGAACCAGCGTGTATACGTGCCTTTACTAAAGTGAACCTGCATACGGATTTGTAAATGATGATTTAAATATTACAATAATTCTAGACTTCAGTTATACCCAGATCGTCATATTTACAGACTACAACATGTGCAAGTTATTCATAAATGTTAAAACGACATAAAGATACTTCACTTCAAGCCTTTAGATCTTGACCCATCATTAGATCTTATCCTTCATCGAGCGCTAACTTTCATCCTTGGTTTAGATCCAGCTATGCACCATAACCCAATAACCTGTATACAAGGTCTTGGTCTTCATCAGATATTCAATACTTCAGTGCCCTGGCCTAATGATCTTCCCCTTCTTTTATAGTCTTAGGCCTTACTCAATACGATGGACCAAAATCACTTAGGACTAATATCTTGGACCCAATACCTGGGGTTAATACCTCAGACTAGATAACTTGGACTAATACCATGGATCAAAATACCATGGACCAAATACCTTGGACCAAAACTTAGTTTTCCAAGATATACATGCCTTTCATTCTGTGAAAGTGTGTGTGTACGTATACACAACTTGTATATAGTGAACCCACGTGTATACATGGCTTGGCCAATGGTGAACCTATGTATACATCTCTTTCTTCATTATGATTTGAACTTTGTGTTGTTAACTTGTTGAGTTGTGATCTGTCATCTGAGTGAGTTGCCATCAAGGACAACACATGTGTCATAATGCCAACAATCTCCCCCTTTGGACTTGATGGCAACACCAAGTCACTCTCCCCCTTTGTCATCAAGGGCAAAGGGTCATGCTCCCCTTGAGTACCTGCTGAAATATCTGATATGCTAAAATACTGATTGAGCTCCTATGATCAAGTCCATGCTCCTCCTGAGCACAAGCAAAGTCTACAAAAAGATAATATGACTCTATATATACATCACCAATGACCTTCCTATCACCAAAGACTCATACATACATCCATCTCCCAATAAAATGGGGATATACCAAATTGTTTATACATGTCAAAACAAAAACATTACATCATCCATCCCATGCATAGTGGGGTTACAAACTTGGTCTTTTCATGACTTTTACATTAAAATATGTACATGACTTATATAATAAAGACCAAATATCTTAAACAGAAACCATGATAGTCATCAACAACTATCATTAGCAGCATCGGTCGATCAACACCCAGACCAACAACCATGTTCTCCCCCTAAACGTGTTCCACATGAATCAAAAACAATTCTAAACTGTACCAAGATATTCTAAGATAATGCCAACAATGCATTATTAGAAGCATATGCTCCCCCTAAACCTATGCCAGATGATCACTGTCAGATCTGATCATAATAGAAGAGTTATCAAGGCATCATTATCAATCAAATATACAACAAGTTATCAACCACTTATGAGAGCCAACATATTTCCACATGTCATCCACAGACTATAACCATCATCAAGCAGAGTAGATAATTCACTGAACCATATCAGACCCCTTTATTCCTGAGTCTGGCCCACTGATTTTCTACAAACCAACATATACGCGACTGTATCCACAGAAACCAGCGTATGTATGTGACTATGCTTCATGAAACTAGCATATAACCATTTTTCTCTTAAACAGATAGGATTCAACAACAAGATGATGCATAAGCTTCTCCTAGCTTCTGCCTGAGATATTAAAATGTCTCTCTGGGTAGTGGTTTGGTGAATATGTCAGCAACCTGTTCTTTGGAGGGAACATACTCCAATTTTACCTTTTGTTCAAGCATTTGTTCACATAGAAAATCGTATTTGATGGGTATGTGTGTTATGAAACCAGCTCAAGAAAAGATAGAAAAGATAGATCAACGCCTTAGAATTCAGCCTCTTTGAGGGGGCAACCTCCTTTACATTACATAAATGAACAATTCTTTGATGATAGAAATGAAAAGACCTCCTTTCTATATATAGGATTCTAAGGGGTCATAATATAATCAGAGCCGACATAACAGTAATAATGTAAGGGCACAATAATAATAATAGTGGGCTTCCATGGGGCACAATAGTAACAATATGGGCACTATATGGGTACATCAATATAATAAGTGGGTTGTACTAATAACAATAAGGGGTTACACTAGTA